>CAAKHB010003512.1:180380-192868 GCA_901007665.1 Aeoliscus strigatus
CAGAAAGTCTTGAAGCTGCTATAGTGGAAAACCTCAGCTCCAGTTTTCACATCTGTATCTTCATTTTGTTTTGTTACTTTATTTGCTTTCAATGACCACACTGCTAGAGTCACACACACACACACACACACACACCACCTTAGTTTGTGTGCAACCAAGAAAACAAACACATCTGCACCAGGTCAAATGAACATTTTTATTGTTTTGCTGAACTGGAACAAGAAAAAAATCAAAAAATGCAGTGGTTGAAATAATCAGTCCTCTGACACAGACTAGTCGTAGCCTCGTGTAATGTAGCCTTTCTGATCCTCTACTAATCCCAAACTGACCACAACCTCTTCTGGTACTTTCTGACTAAGTGGTTCATGTGACCTGAGCTCATTCTTCCTGTCAGCAAATTGGTCAAGATAAATGTATGAATAAATCTTGAATATTGAAATTAATTTAACATTCCAAATTTACCAAATGGGGACATATCATTGATGGAAGATTTACTAACTGAAATATAATATAAACCATTCAATATAAGTTTAAAAATCCATCATTCATTAATTTTTCAGCCCATTGACTTTATTTATTAAAGTAGGCTGACAACACTTGAAAATGACCTCATGTAGGTAATTATGCTGCAGATGTACGGGTGTCACCCTCCTCCTGTTCCTCTTCGTCATCATCATCATCATCATCATCATCACCATCGCCATCATTTTGGGGAAAACAGGTCTAAAACACACACAACTACAGGGGGCAGTAAAACAGCGTGTTTCAGTCTGCGGTTCACTCACATTTCAACAGTTTTGTGCGTTTAATTTCAAAGAAGAGGGATCAAATCGTTTGGACTCGAAGGTGAAAGCAGCACTTTGAGAGGTCGGATGATGCCGAGAGCTGCAGATGATGATCGTGATTTCTAAAACTCGGGTTTCGGCTGGAGGCTGCAGGATATCCTGGGGGGTTGGGGGGTTGGGGGGCGGGGTCTGGCTCATGTGAAAAGTGCAGGTCTTGCATAATTTATAAAGAAAGTTGTAATCTATCCGTCCCCGTGTCGGTGTTTGGCTCGGAGCGCCCATTGATCATGCGATGAGCCCCGAAACCAGAGATCTCACCGCAGATGTCTCCACATCCTTCTGGAAGCTGCAGCCCCCCCCCCCCCCCGTCTTCATCAAGTGTTTGGAAGAGACGCGTCGCAGCGCCGTTCTGTCGATGACAAGTGTGGTTTGATGAAACATCCAGGCAGGAGAGGAGACGTAAAGAGCGGATGTCCCTGACCAATTCAAGCGTCTTTCTCCTCAACGAGGTTGGTTTGTTTCCGGTGTTTTCTCCTCTTTACGCAACTCTTCCAGGGATGAAGGCGGCTGGAGGAGATGTCCGTGGGCAAATCTGCTGCTTGACTTGAATTCTGAAACAGTGAAGTCGAATAATTCAACCAGACTGGAGGAGAATAGAAGGTTTGCCGTGTTTGATTTCAATGTGCAGACAGTGGATTATGTTTGAGTGTGATTGGATCAGTCAGGTGTCAGCAGACAGTGAACCTGTTCTGAGCCAATCGAGGACCAATCCAAGTAGACTGACTGCTGAAGATGCTGGTTACAGGAGATGTTTCCCCTGATAAATGCTGAGTGCACTACAGCTCAGATGACAATTTGTCTTACAGAGTTAGGGTTTTTGATCGCCTGGATATCGGCGCAAGTTCATACATAGTTGAAGAATTAAAGTAGCTTCTTCAGTACAGACATTGAGTACAAACAAATGCAGACAAAGAAACAAGTACTACGAATTAAGTCATAAGCACTAGAACACAGCAATGTCAGCACCCTTCTGTTACTCCACGACTGACACGTCACTCAGAAGGGCATAAATAACTATTCTATCAGCTAATTTGAAAATGAAATTGAAAATTCAATGGCAAAAGGAGAAATCTCAGAACTCACAAGCGTAAAGTGGGAGCAGACTGGTTGAACCTACAGAGGACTGTCTGTGCAGCCAACAGATGTGAGTGCAAGCAGACAGTTTGAATGCAGAAAGGAATGTGAAGTCAATAAGCAGCAGCTCTCAAACTGAAACAGCATGAAATCAAATGTATTTTAAAGCGCTTTTTCCAAATCTTCCTACACAGAGACAAACAAGCCAATGCCTGCAACCATAACTTCTTTGGTGGAAGTAACAAACACAAACCAGCTGTCTTCGCCTCATCTCGAAATATCAGCCACTGAAAAACATTGATTGGCTGCCTTATATCCCGTGTGCATTTGACAACTAAATGTCATCAGAGCGCTGAAAGTGAATATTTACAGATCTAAAATCCAGGCTGAAACCTAAAGCACTGAAAGATACATGATGCATAATTGTTAAAGTTCCTCTGTTATGCAGCAGCTGATGATGTATTGACTCCAAATTAGTTATGTGCAGCGTGTAATGATATATTGTTAATCATTTAAATCATAAAGCTCAGTAAATAATGAATGCATTCCATTACTTCATCCTTGTGCTTCAGCACATTTCACAGAGAAATGTTATATTATAATATTTCATACAGTACTTAGACAAGACTAGTTCAGTCTCCAATGGAAGATATGATGTAGAAATAAGTCATTCCTAGTCAAGTAAGTCTAGTAAAGTGAATAAATGTTGCAATGAGTAAAAACATATACCAGTGTGTAAGGGAATGTTGAGATGTTTTACAGTGATGCTGGCACCTGATGGTTGGGCCTTGGCTGGATTTACTGTCTCACCCTGCCAGACTTTATAACATGAGCTTCATGCACATGGGCTCCGTCGCCACATATTTGATGTGAATGTGCCGCTTGGTGACACTTTGCCGCACGTCTCTGGCATCCGACCAGTCTGTTTACTTCATCCCTCCTCTTGGCGTGCACACTTCAAACGGGATCAGTTCTGTTTTGGAGCACATGCTGTACCTGCATGTCTGAACCCATCAGGTACCCCACAAACCTTCTGAAAGGATTTGGCAGCAGCCAGGTGTCATCTCCCTCCTCTCAAAAATCAAAACGCAGCATCCCCAGTGCCTTAAAATAGCTGCTCATCCATAATGCACCAGCAGTAGCTCTGCCCACAGAGGCGCTTCAAATGGGACAGACTGACATCTGCACTCAGTGCTTGGGTGCAGCTCCTCAAGCTGCTCGCCCTCCTTCGCCTGCCTTCACTCTGTGCAAAGCACCACAGAGTTCAACTTTCAAACCTTCATTCATTCATGATTTATTCACGTCTATTTCTCTTGCAGAATTCAACTGGAGGCCTCCCCCTTCTCCTTCCATCTTTCTTTTCCTCCTCAACCTCCTTGTTTCCCCACTACCCATTCCATGAATTATGAATTTCAGCTGTGCAGGATATTTTTACAACACCAGTCGTCATGGTTTCATGGTGCCAGAGTGGACCGTCCTTAGATTGTTTCACTCTGTAGCCTCAGTTTGATGATCTGTGCTGAAAGTAACACAGAGAGAAGATACATGCGGTCTTCGCGATACTTTATTGGTTTGCACTTTTCCCTCTACTGCACATCTGTACCAACACATAACACAGCAGCCCGTCCGCTGACAGCCATGACATCCACAGAAATCACCCTGTGCAGCGGGATGCACTGGGGACGCCTCCACATCTTCAACAGAGACAACTTACATGTTCCCGTATTCCCTCGCCCCCAGAAGACTTTCTCCTGTCTTGAAACTTTTGACATGGTGACATCCACCGAGGAGCACCGAGGAGTTGATTTATTTGTACTGGGAATCTTATTGCAATATTGTGACTTTCACTACAGGGCGTTGAGCTTGACCAGTTAGTTCTAACCAGTGTACTCATACTCATACTCATAACAGGAAAGATTGGAAGGGGTTATTGCAGTGTATTGACCTCCATGGTGTGGACTGCGGTGACCTGCTGTCATGCAGTGTGTGGAAAGAATTCCAATGGATTGATGTGACATTGTGATAGCTGAGAGAATGGATTTTATCCGACGGGGTGGTGCTGTTGGTTGCATCGCGGAAACTTAACATGCGGATGTATACAACCAGACAGGTGAGGGGAGAGAGGAGAGGAGAGGGTGGGAAGGATGATATTCAGAGCGGAGAGAGCCTCGCTGACGTAGCAACGGGCTGCGTACTGAGAGTGGTTGAGGATAACGGGCAGGGGGGGGGGGTCGAGAAAGAAAGAGGAAAAGACGCTTACAAGCACGCTACAGTACACTTCAGTGTTACCCAGGAGAGAGAGCACCATGACTGCCTAGCAGAAAGAGCGAGCAAGAGAGACGGGGAGTGTGCTCTCCCACCTCCAACTGAGTAAGTACCTGATCTCTTCTCCATCTCTCTCCATTTCATTGGCAGATGTCTAACACAGGATCTGGACATAATTCTGTACCGACAGCTGATCTGTGGTCCAACGACGTAAACACATTTCAACTCTGTTCTTCTCATATTGACTAAAAGTGGGAGCTACTGATTTGATATATGTGGCTGTCAAAATGGGGCATGGAAGGGAACGAATTTTGAGCTACATATGAGGGTTTTTTTTTTTGTTTTCTTTTTCAACAAATTTGATTCAGGTTCAAACTCCTCACCCTCAGCAGTGACATTTGTGTGGAAAGTGTGAGTTTCATTAGAGCAGAAAAGGGCATTTAGTGCAGCTGTTAGATAGAGGAGCGGCAGTGGAGGGCTGTGGGCACACTTGCAGGCGTTCATGCTCTTTCTATTGGTGGGGGGAAGGAGTGCATTTGGGACCGCTAGGCTTCCTGTGTGGGGTCAATTAAATACTGCATGAGACCGAGCACTAAAAGCCTGTCCCGTGAGGAGCAAAGTGTGTGTGAGTGCATGCATTTGTATGTGAGTGTTTTGGCGCATCAGTGTGCAATGACTTGATTAAACTTGATGAACCAGCAATGTGGAGAGATCCCAGTTCCAGTCCTCCTCCAAGTTCATGTTCCGCAATCCTGCCTTATTATTTTTTAAAATGATCTACACAAGAAAAAAAAGGTCAGAAAAAAAATGCTCTGTTTCGCACATACATCTGCACGGCCGGTTGGTCTTATCTAGGACACCTCACGCTTTTGTTTTTTTGTTTTAGTTTTTTCTCACCCTGATTGACGGTCTAAGGACAGAGGGCGTTGTATTGTGTGGGTTGAAAGTCCATCAAGACAGTTGTAATTGTAACTAAAATTGAAATGTACATTTTTCTACAAATCAAATGATTTCAACCTCACTCAAACACACACCGTCCGACTGACTTTTAGGCCGATGAAATTTTGCTGATTTGGATTTATAGCTGGATTGTGCAGATATGTAGGACGCCATTACATATTGATAAGTCTGACATTTCCCCTGTTAGCTCGGCCCACCAGTCAAGGCGCACCAATTAGGCCCCAACTCGAACCAAGAACCTAAATCAGGTCAGCGACTAACAAACACATCTGATTTAATGAAGGATGCAGCACTGCCATTCTGTGCTGCACTGGAGGTGCACAGCGTTATATGGGTTAGCTCCAGCATCTCTGCACTTTGAAGCAGTTTGGTGAAGTCAGGTTGAGGGATCCCTGGAGGGATGAAAGCGTAAGTATGCACAGTATCCGGCAAGGCCAAGTCGACAGCGTGGATGAAAGATAGAGATGCTCGGGCTCGCTGCATCCTGCTCCTCTTCCCCCAGCCCCCCTCTCCACCCATCCTTGATGATTCATATCATTACATTGTCCTTTTTGCATCAGAAGCGTTTCTCTTTGCAGTTGGCTAATAGAACATGTCAGACTGGCGTTACTGTGAGGAGTTGGTGTCTCCGGCGGGGAAGCAGTTGCGCAGTTTGTGTTGAAGTGATTTGGAGATGCTTATTTCTAAGCTTCGGGATGTGCTAATGGCTCATTACGGGCAGGGGGAAGTATCCTGAGGTAACATTAGAACGGGAGGAGGATGCAGTATCAATCTGTGGCTCTCCTATTGATTCTCTCCGTCCTACTCTGGTTGCACTGACATGAGACCGTCTCTGCCTCTGGATGATCCAGTTGTGCTCATAATGCTGCCTCAGCTGCATTTGCACTTTTAGCTTGAAGAACAGAAAGTGATTTGGCCATTACATAGTCGCTTTGGGCAGAGTGGGCACTCGCTTGCCGTTGTCAGTGTGGACATCGCTGCAGCAGCAGAATGTAGCTTAGAACAGGAAAGGAGACAGGTACTGACCTGCTGGCAGCCTGTGGAGGACGAAAGATCGTATCAAACATACTTTAGTTCCTCACTGTCCCAGTTTTTAAAAAAGTACATTTGCAAGTAGTGCGGTACTTACAGAATTAATCGTCAGCATCATGCCGACGATTTTTTGTGATACAACGTGTTTTTAAACAAATGTGTGTTTATACCCTGAAAAATAGGTAAGGAAAGGAATGTTATTGCCTTGGTTTCAGGCAACTGCAACTCAGGTGTGGTTGTGCTGGCAGCAGCGTCTAAACATTTTAGATGGGACCCAGTCCTGATCATGCTGTGATGAAAATCACACTGATCCAAATATAGCACGGCCGAAAATAACAACTTTAAAATCATCACGTTTCCTTCATGTTCTCTCCGGTCACGTGCTTGTCTTTGTGTAAACATGAGGCTCTTTGTGAACTTTGCAAGGAAAAAAAAACAAACAAAAAAAGACAATCCTACACCTGCGTCACAGCACCGAGAGGATTGAGCAGGACGGGATGTCATGTGACAGTTTTTGTAATGAAGAAAACGGAGAAAAACCCAGAACCTCACTGCAGCGATGGAGGATATAAAGGAAACCCAGCGTCTGTTCCTGTTCTTCTCATTCAGATGGGCTATCTGGCATCAGTGAATATAGCTGAGCCAGTCTCAAATCTGCTTTGCTCTTTCTTGAGGGAATTCATCAAAACTGAGTGAACTTCGACAATCCTCTGCTATCCTCTCCCCACTGCCAAACCCTGCGATGTGAGAGAGGAGCGCTATATTTAGTTTGATTGAATGGTAAAAAAAAAAAAAAAACACTAAAGAGATTCTGCTGTTAATCTGCAGTCTTATTGTTCTAATTTTCTGCCTCCATCCTCTTTCTCTCAGCCGTGTCTCCATCTTTTTCCCCCGTTCCTTTATTGTGTTGTGTGTTTGTGATGTGTCACAAACGCTGTGTGAAGAGGATAAGAACTATGAGATAAAAATTTCACATTTCAAGGTTTTTCTGCGGTTTTCCGTTTGTGCCTAGCCCCTGTTTGGAAGTCGCTTTGTCAATGGCGGCTTGATGCGTCAGCGATGGAAGCGATCGTCCAACATCTTCAGTTCTAGAGGCACTTGTGCCCCTTTTGTGTGTGTGTGTTTGCTTATACCCTTGCTTCATATAAAAGCCGTACACAAATACAGCCTTGAGATGTTTTTGCTTAAAAGCTCTGCTGGAGTGCACTTAATTCTCAAACAGCCGAAGTTGAATGAGGGTGAGAGAGCACAGCCTGCCAGTACAATGGTCACCCATGTCGGGTCTCCAGAGCCTGGGGCATCCTGGAGAGCAAGCATGCAGCCCTGGTTTGCCAGGAACAAGGCTGTCTCCTACAGTAGAGAGCTCCACAGGCGTATTAAGACATCTGATGAACTCTGCTTGCTGACTCACCACATATGCATGCCTATCTCCTCTGTAGGCTCATATGCTTCACCTTCCTGGGAGAAGGATGCTCATCTTTTCCCCTTCCATCCTCATGTGCTCTCCAGCTCATGCTGTAGTTGATGTGATGATGCAGCTGAAGCAGTCACCTGCTCAGTTCATACATCTCGTATAGCACATCATCTAACGATGGATGAATTACAGATCTCCGTTCAGCTTTTGCTCGGTTAATTATGGTTGTTGTCACTTTGCTTACGTAACCGCTCACTCCTTGTTCCGTCTTATTTATAGACGTTCTCTGCGCGTGAGCTAAAGAACGATAAATAAGGATCCAACCGTTTCTGGAATTGTATGGATCTCCATTATGCTGAAAAAACTCGCACAGGTTGATTTGGAGGGGTGAGAGCGGGGGGGGGGGTTCAACGAGAGGAAACCCACTGTACCAGTATGCAGGCGTTTACACACCAGTGCTGCAGTCAGGGCATCAATTTTGTATAAGAAATGGCTGTTGAGGCATCGCAGCGATGTCAGCTGTGAAGCACTTAGGCTGTGCGCGCCTCCCTCTCTCTCCCCCACTGTAACCACAGACATAGGGGAGGAGGGTTCCGCCTTTTCAGTGCAATGGGGGGGAAGAAAGCGCTGGCAGGAAAATCATGTCTGCCTCCGACTCGAGTGCTACAGGACTCATCTGTAACAAGGTACGCTGTAGATCCACCTTTTATGTCGAATCAGCCTGCATGTAGCATCTTCATCATGAGTCCCCCCCCGTCTGTCGGCTGTGAGATATCTCTGTTTTTCTCTTCTCCCCCCTTCCTTCCTTCCTTCCTTCCTTCTCGGTCTTGTGTCAGCTGAAGTCTATTCTGGTTCACTTACTTTAGCAGCATCTCCCCACTTCTTCTTCCTCCTCCTCGTCATGCTCTGTGGATGTTCTGCACCCATGGATCTACCCATGCTGCTCCTCTTTGAACTTGTACCTCACTGGCAGCTCCAACTGTTGACTGTTGTGGATTTTGAGTTGTTTTGTTTTGCAGTTTTATTCCCTTTCTTCCTGAAGCATCTTTGAATACTTAAGTTGACGTGCGTCCGTCTCGTTCCGTTTGCTCAGTTGAGTTTGCTGCTCAGCAGTGAGTCAGAGCAAAATTAGTGAATTGAATGTGAATTCTATAATATGGCTTTCTATGTTATATTAAAGCAGAGTAAATAAAGTTAAATCTACATATGTAAAATCTTTATACTAAAACATTTGAGAGATATTCTACTGTCTGAATCATATGTAATAAAAAAGGCGCTAGTGTCTTGAGTCTTCAATAAAGGCTGTTTTTTTAATGTGCATGCTTCCCCCTGCTGGTAAGAATCTATTACTGCTGCAGAACCATCATATCACGTTTCTAATAGTACTTCCAGTATGAGAGGGATCTGTCATCGTCTACTGTGTCTCATGTTAATCACGTTTACAAAGACCAATGCATTGTGAGTGTTGTGTTTGCACCGGTTGATAATCACATTACAGCTGAAACACTGAGACCTGCCTGTCTTTGTCTCAGTTTTGATCCCAGCATTCAGTGAGCAGCAGGGTTTTCAGAGTTAAATCTCAGCAATAAGGCAGAGTAGGTGTGTGGGTGTGTGTGTGTGTGTGTGTGTTAGTGAACCGCAGGCACTGTGGTGAGATGTTTGTTTACACTGATGATATGACTGTCACAATCTCTTCACACACTTTTAATTAACAGGGAATCCAGAGGCTCGTAAGTGCTTTGTCTCTGGATTTCAGATGGTCTAACCCTTTAACACGACGGTATGGCTGCTGACACGTTCATGCTAGCATACCTTGGAGTACCGTAATTACGTGACTATTTGTGTAAACGATTAACTGAAAGCTGACAAGTTGTGCTAGGTTCCCCTACCTGGTGTGAAGAAGGAGCTTGGAGAAGGAGACAATGTCAGTTGGTTCCTGAAAGTTGAGAAGTCTCCTAGCTCCTTCTTCACACCTGGTAGGAAAACTGAGTTCTACATCTCAGCTCTCAGTAACCGTTTTCTGATAACTGAGCGCGTAATCACGGTCCTCCAAAGTATACTAGCACAGATGTATCACCAGGGATACTGGCGGAGGTAAAGGGTTAATAGCAGATTCATTCTGGTAGTGTCACCGTCCTGATTGGTTGTTTCAGCCTTTAAGTTAAGCTGTAGTATTTTCCCAGTGCGTTTGGGTTTCATCTTGTTTTACTTCCTGCCGTTGTTTTTCCGATTTCATTTGACTGCCTCAACTCTGTTACTGAGTTCTGTGCCGTCTCTCATGCCCTTGTAATTCGTTGCCTCATCCCTCTGCACTTGGGTCCTCCAGCCTCAGTTGAACGTAGTGAATAAAAAGAAGTTATGCTGTAAATGGTTAAAGGTGTCCATCCAGTCTATCCAGGGTTCTAATTCAGTCAAGAATAATCAAGTGAATCAAGTAAATCCACATAATCATTGGCGGTATTATAAAAAAAAAAAAATTCAAGCCATCACATATCTGCAGAGAATGAGTCAAGAAGAAAGACAGAAAACACCCTTGATTAGTCCTGTGTGGGGGCAAAGTGCTAACAACTCTAAAATAAAAGTGATGGGCATCAAGTTTTGCACGTTCATGATGAGATTACAAATTTGATAAGACTTTTGTTAGTGCGCATTACACTCTTAACTTGCTGCTGGACTTCATGGACTGAACTGTCATGAACATAAGCTCCACATCAGTGTCTTTGGAGAAAATCAGTCCATGTGTTAACGGCTCGGTCTCTCACCTTTCTGTTCATATTGTCCTTGTTCTTCTTCTTCTTCTTCCCACTGAATACTCGTCAGGGTTTTCAAGTTACTGGTTTGGTGGATTCCGTCTCTGTCGTTAGTTTGTCACATTGATAACGAGGCTGGAGCTTCGACAGCTGCACGCTTACGTGTTGCTATGGTTACAGGCTGGGTAGCAGATGAACTCGGTGGTGATGAAACTTGAGCCAAAGCACATGTGCATGCGGAACACATTTGTAGAAAACAGCTGCTGGCTAGTCAGAATATCTCTCTCTCTAAACATATTCATATATATATATAGATAGATAGATTAAAAGACCATGGCAAAAGAGTTTTGTGAAAAGGAACAATTAATGAAGTAATGATTTTCCTGACCTTGCTAACGTTTTTACCTGCCGTATTAATTTCACCTTTGATGCAGGTTTTATTTCTGCAGAGCTGGACCAAAATAGAGGAGGTGAATATTTTAAATCCTGCAGTTGGGATTCATATAGTTTTGAGTAGAGCAACATGTCAGTCCTAAGCAGCGCGTCATCACGTCACTGCTGATTATTTTTCTATGGTCTACCATTTATCTCTTCACAATAATGATTCATGTATATTAGACATGTGAAGAGGTTCCTTCATGTAATTTATTCACAATCTGGATAACCACCACACAGACTTTTCAGTACAGTTTTTAATAAGTCTGGATCCCAGCGGCTGTCACATCGTCTGTCAGGTGACTTAATAGCACCTTCATATTTGTAGTCGTGTCCCTCAAAGCTTTCAGTGGGCTCGGTGTAATTATTTGATGTTTCATATTTATTGTTATATATAATAGGATTGGGTACTGGGTATCTCTCAAAACAATGTGACATAATAAGAATATGAAGCATGTCGGTGGAAGTGTGAATTCTGTGTGCTCTAATTAGGTTATATTCCCTCTGCTGGTGGACTCGTCAGAGGCGGCGCCACCTCTGGCAGACTTTGATATTCAAATGATATCCACAGACTCTTTGCTGCATTCGGTTAAAACTGTGTTTTGGGAGCAGAAGAAAAAGCAAATGACGAAAGGAGCCTGTAAGGGGGAGCAGGAGGGGGAAAGAGAATGAGGAGGAGACAGTTGGGGGGGGGGGGGGGGTAAGGTGAGTGTGACGCTGTTAGGAAGCTATATTTGGCTTATGTGGGTGCTCCTGTCTGGTATTTGACGTGTCTTTCAGCTGGATCCAGCTGTGACTGCAGCAGAGAAGCTGCATGTCGAGCAAAGGATCTTGGGAGATCTGAGTTTCCGGACAGCATTATCAATTTTTTTTTCATGATCTCCTGTCCTATGTTAGACTCCTAGATGCCAACTCACCCACAGCTAGATACATACTTCTACGTCTGCTGACTAATTTATGAGTCAAAGTATAGGTTCTAATTATATGAAATACATCATGCAAGTGTGATTTACAGTACTGGGCAAATCAGTTTGGACTCAAGGAGGAAGTCAAGGTCACTGTCACCAGGTGAAACACACGTACTGGCATGACACAGGAACTGCATGTGTGTATTTGAGATTTTATTTCTTTGAGTAAAATATCACCATCATCAAATATTACAATTGTGCCCTGAACACAGCTGCTTTGTGATGCCCACCCCCCACCCCCAACCCCACCCCTCACTGATCAGTAACAACACAGTGGTTTCATCAAACCATAGAACAACAAGAGGAGAAAACTAAAGATAAGTTTCACCAGCAGAAACAATTATGCTACAATGGATGCTGTAATTGCGTTTGCCCTCACTGCCTGTGTCCAGGGCCGGCTCTGCATCCATCCATCCATCCATCCATCCATCCACCCATCATCCATCCATCCACCCACCCATCAATCATCCATCCATCCATCCACCCACCCATCAATCATCCATCCATCCATCCACCCACCCATCAATCATCCATCCATCCATCCACCCACCCATCAATCATCCATCCATCCATCCATCCGTCCACCCACCCATCCACCCATCCATCCATCTGTCCATCCATCCATCCATCCATCCATCCATCCATCCATCCATCCATCCATCCATCCATCCATCCATCCATCCATCCATCCATCCATCCATCCATCCATCCATTCATCCATTCATCCATCCATTCATCCATCCAT
>CAAKHB010003512.1:198845-215724 GCA_901007665.1 Aeoliscus strigatus
CCGCCACGAGACAACTCAGGGCCGCTTTTTACTGCTGCACTCCATCTGGTAACAGAAACCAGTACAGCAGTGCAGACTCCCCACCCCCACCCCCACCCCCACCCTCACCCTCAACCTCACCCTCACCCTTGCTCCCGCCCTGACCTCGCTCCTGCTTTACCACTGAAAGTCACCTCCCCCACCTGGCGAAGCTGAGCCAGCCCGCACATGTGTGAACAAGCACCCAAGAGGTCCCAGAAACAGATGAGGTGAATCAGCGACATGTGTGTGAAATCAGTTTGTGTTAGCATACAGGACTGTAGCAAAGCTGTCAAAAGACACAAAGAATGAAATGCTCCCCAACAGAGTGCTCGCAGTGGTTCACACCTCTGTGCCTCTCCAAAGAAAGCAGTGACAGAAACACAATTCTCTATGTCTTCCATCGCTGTGGCTTCCACTTCCACTTTGACCAAATGTTTCCTGAAAGGCACGATTACGTACTGTCTTTGGAAACCCGAGAAAATTCTCAATTCTATTTATTTTTCTGTTTCTCTTGTCATATTTTCAGTAGCGTTTTTATTCAGTACATTTATTTTACAGTAGCGGTTTACATTACTGTCTCTATGTCATACATTATCTCTCGCGACAGCGTATCACATATCTTTCTGCAACTGATGCAAAACCCACTCATGACAAGCACATCAGCAGCCTATGCATCTTTGTCACAGCTGTGAATGTACAAATATGAAATACAATACAAAATGCTCTGTCCCCCGAGACAACACAAGACATTTCAACATGTGACAAACAAACAAAGCAAAACAAAGTCCCACTTTTAGTAAAATATGGTGGTCGTCATTTGTTTGATCAATTCAAATTCCGTCATTTGCTGTCATACACATAAACAACACAGAAATGTTAGAGCGAACAAAGTTTCATCCAGCAGGTTGAGTGAAAAGCTGCTTTGTGAATTAGGCCCATGTTCATATGTAAGCTAACAAATAATGAGTAACATCAGGCCATAAGAGTAACGGGTAAAATATGTTTGTTTGTTTGTTTTTTTAACCTGTAATCAACCTGAAATGTAAATATTACAACTTGACCTTTGACCTAACCTTGCAACATAACCTTCAGGTTTGCAGACTTCAAAGCGGACAGATGTATACATTAATAACAAAACGAATGTCACGCCAGCATGTGTTCTGAACCGGATTCTGATTTTAGCTCTTTCCTAAAATAAAAAAACAGGCAGGAGCGCATCATTTTTGTTCTGTTTATATTTCACGCATTAATTCTACTCAGAGGGAAATCTTGTTCCAAATAATGTGTTTCAATTATGCCGCGGGTGTGACAAAGTGAAAAAGACATAGCAATGATGCGTGTATGTAAAAATCCTCCACTGCTGCACTGATCAACACTGAGCAGACTATATTTCCTCTATTCTATTTTTGTGCATATCAATACTAAAGGTTACATTCTAGGATGTTAATATCGTTTTACATATGTTTTGCCTCAAATACAGTCCGTATGTACTGCACTGCTGTAGGTACACGGGGGAACATCATGTGGTGTTCTTATGTAAATATAGTCACAGGTTACATCTCTGTCCAAAGCAGGACTTACATTGAATATGCATCCACATAAATGTACCAAATGCCACAAACTGCAGTCACAAGATGAGATTTCCTCGTAGCAAAACATAAAATCAAACGCTATTTGCTTCTTCCGCTCATCATAGGTGATTAAAATATTTCAATCAGTCACATTTAGCACCTGAGTACATGTGATAGGATCATAAAAAAAGCGATACACTTAAGCAGACATGCCACATCTGTACATATAATAACAAACATGCATGACCTAATTGTATTTGTTTCATCAGAAGGGCTTTGTAGGACCAACCTCACTCAAGCCGTTCACTCTGGAGAGTAAATCCATGTGACTTACGTAACCGATCACATATAAGCATCCTCAAGGATTCATTGTACATACCCTACGGTCAATATGCAGATAAGATGACAATATCAAACTGCACATAAGCAACAACATGCTGACATGGAAGTAGAAACGATTTAGTCACAACACTCAGTTCTATATTCAGCACCTCAGAAAGCATGTGTGTATATGTATTTCTCTCTTATGATCATTTTGAAAAGATGCACAGCAGTTATTTCAGACTTCCACTGACACCCGCATTCACTGCTGAAGGACCAGGATCGAGATACACAACTACTACAAGATTAAACACACTGTCGATACAAAAATAATCTGATATCCTCCTCTCTGCTTGACTCTCTTTTCACAAAATGTATACAAAATTATTTGGACTTTCAAAGCACAACTTTTTTGTCATTTTAATTTCCTGTTGCATTTCACATGTTGGAAATCGGTATGAAATACAAATATTGGTGAGACACTAGCTGAGACTATCAAGATATCTCCTCAGTGTGATGGGGTATAATTGCACTACTATCATTTCTATGTATGGTTTACAACGCAATAAATGCACTGAATATTTCTCTGTACCCACCTCCAATACTGGACTAGCTGATGGAATGATGTCAACCTCTCCCATGGTTCCTGAGAAATCTGCAGCATTAAACGATATCAACCAGTGTCTGATGATGACATGTACTGGGTGCATCTATGTCAATAGCACAAAGGGGGGTGAATTAAAGAAAAAGACATTTAATAAGCTTTTGTGTGTGTGGTGTTACTTTTTGTTTCTCAGCAGTGCAGCCAGCTAGATGTAGTTCATTTGTCCACAGTCAATCAGCCATGTGGAAAGTAGAATTCTTTTTAAAATCAAACTCCATTTTTAGTATATAAATTTACAAATCACTGTTTCATGAGCAAAATGCTGAAGTCCGTTTTCACGAATCCCCCCCTCCATTCATGTTAAATGAGGCTTGCTTGTTTTGGTATTTTCAAGTAAACATGGAAACATGGTAAACAACAACAAAAAAAATACTGTAATAATAAATAGTATTTCACATTTACATAGATACTTTATTTTATCACAAACTCACATTTCCAGCAGCAGCAGAAAAGATTATTAAAGATTATTAAAAAAGATTACTACAGAAATGAGAGTGGTGTCACAGGTTCATGTTCATGTGATTTATTGTGCATCAAATCAGCTTTGGAGTAGTGGTTCAAAGGAAATACTGCTCCAACTTAGAAGACTTGCTGCTTGTATCAGAGCATCGCTGTCTGACGCCAACACTGGTCACAACATACGTCATTGACACAAGTCGTGTTCCACAAAATTCGCATTTACTCACCACACAATTCGAAGCCTCAACATGGAAGGACACATTACTGTTGTTATTCCTTCTGATGGGTGTACGGTAATTTTCCTGTAAATAGGATAATTTTGTGTCTCTGGTACAATAGTATTTAGTGGGTGGCTGTGGGGGATCTACAGTAACTGTAGCCTGGGGACCCTGGGCCACTTTTATCCACCCCTCAGGTTATCCTAGGAAACATTATGAAAAGACACAAGTGTGGACATGGCACAGATGAATGCAGCTCAATTATCAAGTTGTGTTTCCATGCCAATACCACTAAAGGGCAGAGCAGAGACAACAAATGAAAAGCAGTGAGAATGAGATGGGAGCAGAAGGTGACCTGAGATGTATCACCACATGTTTCTGACACTGTGTGTGTGTGTGTGTGTGTGTTTGACTGCCAACGCTATGGTGCAGAGGAAGGACAAAGGACTAAGTCTCTCTTTTGAGTACAAGCAGACAAGAAAAGGGCATCCAGACAAGCCACTGAACAACCATGTCCTCCTGAAGAAATCTGCATTTACATCCTTTTCTTTGCCAAGTGCTGTTTCACTCAAGCTTAAGTTTTTAAAGTCTTTTAAAGGAATACATTTAAGGAATGATTTGTTATTTTCAGACTCACGGGTGTGACACTGTCAGCAGGAAATTCAGCTATAAAGACTCTGTATACAGCTGTGGCTGCCAACATGTACGAACACTTGGCACTTCCACACATGGCAAGAGCAACTACGCACTCGTGCCTCTGGAGGAAACACATTAAGAGTTGGTAACACATTTAATCCTTAATTCAATTTTTTCTTTGGTTAGTGTATTGTTTGTTCAGAGCCTCTCTGTCTGTCTCGCTCTCTCTCTCTCTGCGTGTGTGTGTGTGTGTTCTCTGACATGGATACTACTAGTTATTTCAGTGGAGTTTGAAATTAACAGTAAACGAAAATGTTCCAGAATCCATGTTGTGTGTTTGTGTGTGTTTCCTGTCAAAATGGGAGAATCTCATGAGGAATTGGCCAAAGACAAAAACATAAAAATGAAATCAGTCATTCAATAAAAAGCAGACTGAGAACCAACAAGAAGGAACTCTCTGTGAGTGTTTGAGTGCATCACCTATCAGTGGACCTAGTGGTGCAAAGCACTCTGACCTTTGACCCCAAAACATATCTAAGTAAAAAAAAAAAAAAAAAAAAAGCTTCCTGTGAAAAGTTAAATCTACTAAATGTGTTATTGCAGATACCAGAGGTTCAATGCTAATGTGTGTTAAACCCTCCTTCCTGTAATTAGTGCAGGAAGTATCAAACAGCTCAAACTTACCTCCCTTGTATAAAGACTGAGGTAAACTCATTAGTCTGCTGTGTATTGGTCTGCCAGCCCCATTGTCCCGAGCCAGAGGTGGTGTGCTGCCAAGTCAATCTAATCAATCAATTTGCAGCAGGCAGCACACATAGGTGACAAGTCTGCAGGCTCACTGATGTCTGCTGCTGTTGTTTAGAGGAGGAGATGTAATATCGTATCTGGAACGTCGTCCCAACCCCCCCTGCAGTCTTCTGTAGCACCGGGGACAAACTTGTTTTCTGTGTCTGGGAACATCCGTGAAGCAGAGAGGGATGAGGAGCCTGCGGGAAGCAGCGCTCCCATTGGCTGCTGCGCGCCTCCATAAAGCGCCGCAGTGGCACATTCAATCACATCAACTGCGCATCTTCTGAGAGCCGCACACCCACCGGGACGCTCCAGCACTCTTGGGCCGATTTCTGGGCTGTTCTGCCGCGCTTTCGTAATTTCTCTCCTGCAGAGTCACCGGGGTTTCATTAACAACATGAAGGAACGGAGGAACACGCAGCCGCTGGTGGTGAGATGTAAACTCGTTCTGGTGGGAGACGTCCAATGCGGAAAAACGGCGATGCTGCAGGTCCTGGCCAAGGACTGTTATCCAGAGGTAAGCTCGTCATGCTGGAACGGAAACTCGTGTTTGGGGGGGAAAGCGATCCATGCACACAACGGTGTTTTATCTTCTTTAAGTTCTTATCAAACGAACCATGTCATTAGGGGGCAGAAAATGGTGCGTCCGCTGCAGATGCGCATTTTCCATAAAATCGCCCTGTTGGTTAATTTTGTACATTTACCGTATTACCTGTAGGAGCAACATATAGTGAACATTCCCCAAAGCTGCAGCAGCTGAAGTGTAATTTATCCCCCTCTCGTGTGTCCGGCTGACTGTTGCTCATTGTCCCTCAGACCTACGTGCCTACTGTGTTTGAAAACTACACAGCCTGTCTGGAGCTGGAGGAGCAGCGCGTGGAGCTCAGCCTGTGGGACACTTCAGGTAATAGATCACATCACATCTCCTCTGTGGGGCTTTCTTTGGGCTTTGTCCATACTAAGACAAATCTGAATTAGAAGTACTTTTGCGATGCTGTTTATCTCTGAACGAAATTCCTTTGTTACAACTCAAGTCAGAATATTAAAAAAATAAACAAAAAAACATTTGCCAACGCACATGCTAAATAAAAGTCATAAAATATAAGTGTATTGTTGTGACCGCAGACTGAAGAATTCCTGTTTTCCAGCATGTGTTGATGTAAACGCACAGGACACTTGTTGAGCTTCAGTCACCTCCAACGGTGGCTGATTAGATTTCCTCTTCCACCATCTGATGCTTGCGGTCTGGACTGACAGCATTCCTCTGCTTCATTCGTGTCACTGGAATCCAGGCAGAAAGACAGTGATTATTCCGCTTCACTTGTTGTTTTTGCTGACTCTGTGCATCATATGTTAATTTACAATAAGCGTGAAAAAGAGGGTCAATGTGTCAGGGAGGATTTCCTCGGGGATCCGCTGTTTGCTGTGCTGACCTGAATACTGCCAGCGCGGATCTGCAGCACCTGTTTGATTCCAGCGCAGTGGTTTGTCACTCCAACACGCCTTCCCTCTGCCGGAAGCATCTGAAGCTCATAGGTCAGTGTGGCTGGAAGCTGCTGGTGTGTCTGTGCAACAGACCCGCTTGTGGGAGATATTTCTGTATTTATTATTTTCCCTCAGTCATCCCAAAGCTGTAATGTTAGAGAGTGATGACTGTAATTCCTTTCCCAGACCAAATCCTGCTTCATAATCCCAGACTGTGGACCTTTGGTCAGGCCAGCAGGAGTGGGCCTCGTGCCGGGGGATGATGGGCACGCAGAGAGACACTCTGCTGGGCAGGGAGGTTTTCTGGAGCAGACAGACATGAAGCAGCTCACAAAACTCTGGTGACCTGCATTTTCTTCCATATGCTGCCTCGGGTCACTCACACGAACAGCATGATGCAGGGGATTAAGACTGTGAATAGGACCACTGGGCCACTCCTGACTGACCCAATGCGTTTGGCAGCCTTTCTTTCTTTCTTTCTTTCTCTCTGGCTTGCTCGCTCATTTTTCCTTCTTTCTTTTGTTCTGATCTTTTGCGACGTGCCTGCCCATGTTTCAACGCTCCTTTCTTCTGTTAAGCCCTTTCTTTGTTACTTCCTTGTAAACCATTTTGCACCTTCTGCCCCGAAAACAAACAACAAATAGTAATATATACAACATAAAAGACAGAAGCAAAGCATCATTATTCAACACAATTTGATCCACACGTGTTGATATTGATGGGATCTTTTTTTTAATTCATCTGAGTACTTAAGAGAACTGAGAGAAGAGTATCAGCATTTTCTTTCAGACGACTTGAAGCGTCTCATGTCCGGCTTCTGATGTTACGTCACACATCCCGTTTGCTGTAATTTGCTCTAATTACGTGGAGTCGTGCCACAGCGGTCACATCACCCTGAGAGGGTCTCCTCATTATCCGGACTCCCCGTCATTGATTCGACTGACATCATCACCAGTTCCACATGGCGCGTCGCTCCTTTTCCGAGCCTCACCATAGATCCATGGACAAAAATCAATCCTCCGTCTTTTAATCAGCCCAGTCGGATCGGACATGCGGGCGGGGGGTTGGGAGAGGGGTGCTGGGGGAGGTGGGGGTTGCCCGTGCAATGTGGCTATAACTCATGAACAGTGAGGAAGGAATCTCGTTATTGTGTTAGTGAGTCATTTCTTTCGGGCCGACGGGTGTTGCTGATGAAGCCTTTGTGTTTTACAGGACTCTGTATACATTATCATTTCTTTCATGGCACCGGAGGAGATTTATTTGAAAGAACTAAATATCCATTTAAGATAATGAAACTATGGGTCGAACTGTAACAGAGCAGTAAGTGTGTTTATGACCTTTGTCAGTAACAGCCCGACTGCACCTTTTCATTATCATTAGTTTTATGAAGAATCAACACGCCCCCATATTAAGAGTTTTTCATCACTATGCAAATATTTAGGAGGCAATGTGATATGTAATGTATCAGATGAAGGCACAGTAGAAATAAGGGTTCATAGCAGACGGTTATTGATGCCCACATGGGTGATAAGTTCGTCCATACTTCCATACAATAGAGTGGTCAATTCATATTTGATTGATTTTGACCAGTGTAATCAAAGGTGCATAGCGTGTTTACATGTTGCTTGTAAGTGTGACTAAAAATAATGAGCAACCACTTGATGTATAAACAGACAAAGTGTTTGGTGTCGCACACAGAGCAGCACATTCGAGTGGCAGACGTTGTTGATTACTGGCTTAGTTACTGAATAATTATTTCAATTATTTTGTGTTTTTTTAATAAATCACAGTCCGAGTGGAGGATTCATCATTTATTCTAGATTTTGGAATGCTAAAGTGCTTCTGAAAAGCTTTGACAGTTTCAAGTTACAAAGTAAAGCTTGTCAGGAGTTCAGACGCAGGAGACCTCAGCTGGGATGCTGACTGCCCTCGGCACCTGAGTCCTACCAACAACTGCATGATGCAATGTGCTGTGTTTTGAGGCTGGGCCTTGAGGGCAGCTCGCCAGCAGTCAGCTGCAGTAGTAGCACAGCTCGCAGCCAGAGGAGTGTGGGTGGAGGGACGGGACTGCACCTCCTCCCCAAATCCGTGAGTCATCCCACCGTTGGATCATTAATCTGTCTGACCTTTGCGTTCTCACTTGCACAGAGGAGTGTGTGTTTGTTGAGGTAGCACACATGCACGAATATACACTCACTTATTCACTCATGCACACGCAGAAGGCAGATCCTCCCCTCCCCCACCTGTAGGCATCCGACACAGGCCCGTCGTCTCGGGGAGACAGAGCCTACTTCTGCTCTGGCCCAATTTCCACCTCGACACTTAGCTCTGGGCACCGCACCATCAAGACGGATGGAGCTGAGCTCAGCCGCAGGAATTCGGTTGTGATCACTTCTTTGCGCTCAGCTCCCCAGTTTGTCGGGCTCTCGCTCCCTGTTTCATGCCTCAGAAACTCCCCATCTGTTGTAAGCGCACGACTGTTGAGAAGAGGGAAGACGGGAGACATTTAGGTCGAGGCGTTGCGTGTGCATTGATCCAACACATTCTCTGTGTTGTTGCGATGGAGAAAGAGGGAAGAGGAGCAATAGAAGACAGCGACTGGTGCTGCTCTGTGATATCACACTGCAGGAGGTGAAGGATTAATGGCAGAGGATGGCTCCATCCCGCTTCTCTGGCTCCTGGCTTTTTCTTGTCCAAAAAGCTATTTCTTCCAGGATTGAAAACTGGGTTTCGAAGCATCGGGTTAATGCTGCCACACTGAGCGTCGTGGAGCCTCAAATTCTAATATTTAGCCATTTGTGTGCTTCTTTACCTATCTCTGTGTGAATCATGAGCTAATTTTTTAAAATGGAGGGCAGTGTGGATGTTAGAGTAAGACATGAGACATCCCACACATCCCTTGATGTCCCTTCCCTCTTGGCAGGATAAGTCATTTGTCACCTTTAATTACAAAGGCTCTCAGACCTCCATTGTTTGCTGCATTTAGATCAGTGGTCATTTAATGCAGAGTCACACTCCAGCTCCTTGGGCGTGTGATAAGCCCTCACTGGAGATTGGGAGGATTTGTGGAGCACCCTGACACACACACACACACACACACACACACACACCCTCCCTGTGGTGTTAATTGTTTAGATTTTAATGTGTGTCAGTTTCCACAGTGAAAGAAGTCAGATGAGCGTCTGCTCAGGTCTCAGGTGTAAATGGTGTTAAGGCAATAATTTAATAATATGCATTCCTCAGGCGCCAACGTCTGTCCAAGGCAGTTCAACTAGATGCCAGATTAATACTAGATTTAAACCAGATTTAATAGTTTTCCCATTTTTACAAGGTCGTAAAATATGTTTTATCCAAATGCATTGCAGCTATCATCCAGCAAGTATTTCCCTTTGTTCCTTCGTAGTGATGTTTACGCTCTTCAGGACGCCGAGCCCTCAGGAATTTCATTGCAACTTGTCATTATTCTGCACACAGCGCCTGGCAGCTGGCAAATTCAGTTTTACCCTTTGATAATGTGGAAAACCATCAAGTATTCATGAAACTGGTCTACATGCACACACCCCTGTTGCGTGTGCCTTTTCGTGAATGTTCTCTTCTCAAATGTTTTCTGTGCTGCAAATCAATTAAGAGGATTGTGTAATATCTAATGAGTGATTACACAGACTATCTGCAGCTCGAAGCTGAAGCCTGAATCCCTTTTAAAATTCGCATGGAGCCTAAAGTAAACATGTTAATCCCATTGAGCTGCTCCTCTTCTGTTTCATCTTATCACAGATTGGCTATCGCTACATTTGAATTGAGAGTGGAGGCATGTGTGAATGTTTGTCTGTGGTCTCACAACTCTGTCGCACACCAGGGGAATGTCCCCAGCCGTAGGTGGGTGGGCAGTTTGTGGTGTAAAATGATTGATTGGCAGTTAAAGCGAGCCTTTATGGAGAGGTGGGAGGAGTGCCAGATGTAGATGGTGGATTCCAAGGCTGTTGCTGTGGTAACAGAGGGACTGGAGGTATTGCACATAGAGAAGAGAATTTTTTGGGGGGGTGGGTGGCTTACTTAAGGATTCTGAGCATGAGTGGGAGCGTCTGCCTGCCCGAGCTCCACCGTTCCCCTTGCATAATCTACTGCAAGAGAAGATCAATGAGGATTTAGTGCTCGATTGTCATCTTCTCTCCCCCTGAAATGCCAGCAAAGGATAAAGGATCAGGGAGGGAGGCAGTTTCAGGGGCAGCAAAGTGAGGCTCAGCAGTGGAAGTGATACTGATTTCACATAATCCCTGCGCCTGCATTCTCCCACTCTGCTGTTTTATCGCCCCCTTTGCTCTGACCGTTGGCTTTTTGTCACAGTCATCAATTCTGAAACAATTTCCACTTAAACTGAATGAATCGCCGGCTCAAATTGCACCCTCTTCATCATTTCAAAACGCAAATGTTGCTTCGACACCTGTGGCTATAGGTATATGTATTAAAACCCAAGTTTAATGTTTACCGAATAAATACCGAATAAAAGACGTGCAGCTGCAATTAGTTCAAACGCTGCACCATGAATTACCAGGGAACTAGACCACCATGCTTTACAAGGCCTGGCAGAGATCGAGGGGCCTGAGTAAAGGACCAGAATTGTAGCTGAATTCTGTTGTTCCTGTCGCATTGTCAGTTTTCTCCTGTAAAACACAATTCTTCTCTATGAAACATGTCATTGTACGTCAGAAGAGTTGGGTGTCAGTCATTCAGAGTGAGGGGGGGGGGGCAATGCTATGTTTTATAGAACAACTGCGCCAACCTCCCATGTAATCAGACATAATAAACGTTCACACTAGACCCTGGACTATTTTGTTTTCGGCTTGAAATGTATTCATGCAGTTAAACAAGTGCATGCAGTTTACAAAAAGCTGACATGCTCTTATTGAATATTTTCTTTGCCCAGGCGATGCTCAAACACCGCAGATAATGTTCTTTTCACTGTTTCCATGATGCTCAGTGTTGTATGTATTTGTTAAATTTAGTAATTATGATGAAATAATGGAGTAAGTCATTGTTATGCCCTAGACTTGGCATCAGCAGCGGCGGTATTTCAGCGGCAGTGGTTCAAGCATGATTCTTTCGGAAACCAGGAATATTTAGCACCGCACACACATTTGAAACAACCAAGGCACTTGGAGATCACAGACCTCCGTTGAGCCTGATGTAAAGAGAAAAAAAAAGTGTCCGACACATTTAACACAAATTTTAATGGGCTCTTTCTTGGCTTGTACCACATATCTGCACTGCATCTCCTGACAACTGGACTGGTAGTTAGTTTTCATACTGAATGACAATGCTTTAAAAAACATAGCAAAGCTTCAGACTGACATACAATCTTTTTTTTTTTTGCGGATTCTTGGAGGGCAGGAGGGAAATTTCAAGTTTTCTGTTGATACAAAGCAGAAAACTTTGTAAGCATCTGAAAATAATGGTAAATACCTGTGGTCACGAGGTCCACGCAGAACAATTTTCTTTCTTTGCTTCTACCCACATTAATTCTGATTATGTATTATTTCCATCTTAGGTTCTCCATACTATGATAATGTGAGGCCGCTGTGCTACAGTGACTCAGATGCAGTTCTGCTGTGTTTCGACATCAGCCGCCCAGACACAGTCGACAGCAGTCTGAAAAAGGTAATGTTAGGATGTCGCCTCTCCTCCATCTTTTGTGAAAATTGTACCCATTGGTTAACTCAATGAATGAATTGTGTGATTTTACCACAGTGGAAAGCTGAAATCCTGGACTTCTGCCCGAGCACACGCATCCTGCTCATTGGCTGTAAGACGGACCTGCGCACAGACGTCTGCACGCTGATGGAACTGTCCAATCAGAAACAGACTCCTATCACCTATGAGCAGGTGAGACACACAGCGTGCAGATGAAAGGTCACATGACAAAACAATAACAAGATGTTATTCTCCCTCAGTATAAATTAAATACTGTAAAAGCAACTTAAACAGAGTTTGAGTCGAGAATCATCAGGAGGCATTTTGATGTTTATACGATCTCTGTTTCGATCTGACGTGAGGAACAACGTGGTGCGCGTCTCATGTTATTGATGACTGTGGATTCATTGCAGGGTTCCGCGATGGCTAAGCAGCTGGGTGCAGAGGCTTACCTGGAGTGCTCTGCATTCACCTCAGAAAAGAGCATCCACAGCGTGTTCCGCACCGCCGCAATGGCGTGCATCAACAAGCTGCAGCCGCTCCCAAAGCCCAGCCCCACCCGGCGCCTTTCTAAAAGACTTCTCCACCTGCCCAGCAAGTCAGATTTGCTCTCCTCCACCTTCAAGAAGGAGAAGACCAAGAGCTGCTCGGTCATGTGAGTGGAGTTCTTTTGGATTGCAGTCTTCACACGCGATCCCGAGCCCCTGCCTCTTTGGTCCTGGGGAAGGGGGGGTGGGCACGATGGTTTTATCAGGGCTTCCTGCTGGATCCTTCCCTCACCCTCCCGGGAACCAAACACCCCTCAGAAGAGGTGGACACCTCGCTGTCCACTTGCTCCTGAATCTTCTAGCGCACATCATGTTTTTCCACTTACTGTTTATCTTACTTTCCAACAAAAAGAAATCTGTGATGATCATCGAGTCGCCATTTCTCACACGTAAACAGTATGCAACTATAACGGTGTTACATCTGTCTGATTTTATTATCTCGAGGCACATGCCAATTTTGTCCACGTAGGAAACGTACCACGTGTGACCTCCAATCTTGTGATGTAAATGCCTCTCAAACGATGGATATTTTTCTAAAAACAAAAATAAATCTAGCATGAAACCGTCAGGAATTACCAAAATCCTGCACCTCCCTGTTAGTAAGATGTGAAATAGCTTGTCGCTGGTGTCCCCATTTCAGCACAGAGACAGGAACAGGACGTAGCGGGACAGTTAGAGCTGTGTTCTCAGTGTCTCAGAGACGAGAGCAGGGACGGGAGCGAGGGTTGAGTCGAGAACGTGAACCTGCATGGGCGGTGCTGGAGCTGTGTGGCTCCGCAGGCTTTCATCAGACCGGAGGCCGGAGAGCCGAGCCTCTGTGTACACGAAGGACCAGCTAAGGACTCAAAAACAAGAAGTTTAGTTGGGCTTCCGGTGTCACTGCTGTCACTGTCTATTCCAGAATAGTATTTCGGTGACGGGAAAGATATGTTTTAATAGATGAAAAAAGAGGCTTTCGTTGGGATGAAGCTGAAGAGATCAATACAAATGAGGTTTGTCAAACTGGATGGTTCCAGTTGTGACACGTGTTGAAAAGCGTAGCAGAACGACTACCAAAGGAGGGTTGTCTGCTTCTGGGGAAGTGTGTTCGCAGTTTCAAATATTCCTCAGAAAAGATTTGTAG
This sequence comes from Aeoliscus strigatus, assembly GCA_901007665.1. Classification (NCBI taxonomy): domain Eukaryota; kingdom Metazoa; phylum Chordata; class Actinopteri; order Syngnathiformes; family Centriscidae; genus Aeoliscus; species Aeoliscus strigatus. Next base: position 212,369 of record CAAKHB010003512.1, read on the forward strand.
CATTGCATTGTTTTTCAACAATTCTGGAACGATATTATGCAGTTTTGAAGAAAAATGCCTTTCATATCATGTTCCCAGAACTCATTTCGGATTTTGAACAAAATAACGTGGCTTTTTCTTGTTTGCATTCAATGTAGCATTCCCAACCCGACTTTATCTTCCAACTTGACTTGAGTTTTGTGTCTCACGCACATACACGTTGGTTAATCTGCTGACCTTCAATAAGCAGCACTGACTGTAGGTACACGAACAAAAACTGGACCCTGACCTTAAATCTTTGTTTTCATGGTTATGTATGTGTACAGTGTCGATCTGTGCTTCTGACCATAAAGTCATAATGATTTAAGTTTGGCAATAAGGACACAGCTTTGTGAATGCCATCATTATATAACGCTCCATAGACGTTCCAGGTAATAGATCATCTCTGCTGCAGACGTGTTTGACCTCCTCCTCTGTGTGTGGTAACACTGGTCCAGACAACAACCGCTGACCATGTCCGGCAATTAATTAATCAGAAGAAGGAACACGTTCTTTGAGTTGGAGATGCTAGACTTGTCAACTTAGTCTTGAATAAAACGTATCAAGTTAGTTCAGCCATGTTAAAATGATTAGACCATGAAGGAAACATGTACATGTAAAAAACAATCTTTTTTTTTTAGATGTTTTTTTTACTTCATACATATACTTTCAATGATCATTTGTCCATTTGAAGAATCGCTTGTATCTGTTCAAACAAACTCCTGATACACTGACGCTGGACATCTTCCGACAGTGTAACAATCATCTTGTACAAAGGGCTCACGTGTGGGAAAATGAAACAATGGGGGATTAATGAGAACAAAAAAGTCCAAATACACAGGCTGGCCCTGTCCAAAGAGAGATATTTTTCCATGATTTTGTTTCTATTATTTTATCGTTGCTGCTTTTTTTGTTCGTTTCCGAAGGTTGATTGTTTGGCTTTGATTCATTTAATGGTATTAACAGCGTCATGTGAGTCCCAGTGTTGTGTTGGAAATACGTCCCTCCCTGTGTGTCTTCTGAGAGCTGTGGGCTGCCACTGGTAGTCACAAAGTGGTGATTTGCACAAAGGCTTCCAGTTCATGGTCACACACCAAATTCCTCGGCATTGCCTAGCAACAATTCCGCGTAGAAAACAGAGACGGGCTCTCGGCTTGTTTGTGCAGACAGAGGGGGCTGGCTCATGAGAAGACATCCCCACATGTCACTGTTAGATTATAGCATCAGTAATGCATTTGTTGCCAGGCTTGCTCAAAAAAAGACATCCCTTGACTTTCCTCTTTGGGGTGAAGCTAAAGCCGTCTTAGGATGGGAAGCTCACAGAATTCAGTTAATATGCAGCCTTTTGTGTGTTCAGTGTGTGGTACAATGATGCAGTCCAACTTCTAAGCATGTCCTACTACAGTTGTACATACTGTCCTTTGTTTTATAATTATTGTAAGACATCCCCAGGGATGTCACTTGGAAATATTACTGTTGATGTGAATATTTATTTGGTATCTATTTCTGCCTTTTTTTTTCCTTTTTTTTTTTTTGGTTGTCATGTTTGTTTTAAATCTATTTTGGAAATTGTTTCTTGCTGTATTAAATAAAGCTTGCCCTGTATGGCACCCTGGAATTGTTTACCCTTGATTATTTACACTCTTACACGTACACTTCATTATTTCTGTCATGACTAATGACATGGTTTTTTTACAGTATTGTACCACATTTTTGCAAATTCAAAAAAAACAAAGCGTATGAGAAATAATTGAATAGAATCGTACGCTGTATTCCAGCAGCAGAGGCACACGTTCATCCTTACAGGTTGTTGGAAATCTTCCCGCTTTCACCGTCTCCCCTGAAGACGCTCAGACTGCTGCTTTCATCTGTCTTCAAACACATCTGGTCTCTGACAGCTGCTGAGGTGTCTAAACGTGTCTCAGTGCCACAGGATGTGGCGAAGGTGCAGGCAGACCGGGCAGCTCAAGTGGCCTCGCTAATCTGCCGTAATGACACTGCGCAGTGAGCGGCGTCTGCGAGCTGCCCGCACACTGACGTTCAACGATGACATGAAGCATCTCTAGTTCCGTTACCTGCTTGTAATGGACGAGACCGTGGACAGGGAGCATATGAACAAAAATCATCAGCTCAACATCAAACATCACTGGTAATAAAATGTAAATTGTTACAAATACTGCAACCAAAGGAATTGGGGTTCAAATGAGTTCTTGTTGGAGAATATCACATGGAGCTTTGCATGAGAATCACAATACCGCGGCGAAGCAAACCTTCCTTCAGGCGCAGACACCAGCAGACACAGCTGTGCTGGTGCTAAATACCAGAACCTTCTCAGGTGAAAAAAAACTGTAAATGCGACCAAAAGTATCAGGTGAGGTGAGGTGGGACACCTGAGGTAAAGGCTGACATTGTACACACACACACACACTGCGTGTGAGGACATGTAAATGGGCCACATACGCTGCTAGTCCGAGTAAATTAGGCCAACATCTGGACAGGCACCCAGAGTTCAATTGCCCACTCAGCTGTGGCTTGTTTACCTTGAGGGCTTGGTTGGGAAGAAATGGCATCAGGGCACAGTCCAGTGATCTTTTTACGATCTGCGCTGCCTTTTCGGGAAGTCTTTGCCATCAGCATCCACCTTGTAAAAGTTCTTTGTCTCCTACACAAACAGTGGGTCACTTTGACTTACGGATTACTGTGTTGCCATGGACAAAACCTGGGAGGGTGGGGGCATTTACCCACACAAAGCCAATTTAATGGGCTGTAAAGCTCAGTGGATTAATTCTGATTCACACACATTTCCCACTCATCACAATATCAATACACATCACAAAATTAAATTCATACGACATTACTGTATTAGTGCTGACATTTAAGCAGATTAATTCAAAGTGATGATGAAATATATATATATTCTCATATCTTTTTCTGTTCTAACAATTCTATTTCATTTCAAATTTACATGCAGCAATGAAACTAGAAAACAGGATTTAGCCCTGAAAGAGGAGTGAGTCACAGTTTATTTTGTGGCGGGGTGATCTGAGGGGAGTGATGCAGACTGGGCAGCTGTGTCACATCACAATCATGTTCTGGGTCCTCAGATAACTTTTCTGCAAGGACAAGACACAACAACAGCACAACCCAGTAGAAACCTGTCATTGTGCACAGGAATATTCAAATCTGCCAGATTGTCATCTTGGGAAGGTAAAAAAAAGTGAAAGCTCATGAGGCAAAAATTGTCTGTATCCTTCCACAAGCATCTGTTCATTGACTACTGATGAGGTGTGATGAGGTGTCGGGTCCTGCAGTGCGCCCCCCCCCCCCCCCCCCCCCCC
>CAAKHB010003512.1:238598-257835 GCA_901007665.1 Aeoliscus strigatus
TCTTGTAAAGGAACAACTCCTCAAGATCCGGCTCCCTTCAAAGAGCCACAGATCCCATCTCTTGTGTCAAACTCACTCACACGAGCAGTGACAACTGCAAGGAAATAAAAGGATCATGGCAGTTTTTCAACCCCAAAACATCAGTATTTTTTGGATTCTGTTTCCGACATGTCAAATCAAGTCATGGCAGATTTTCTTGTATAGAGCCAAATCACAACAACAGTTTCTCATGACAGCTTTTACTTTTGCTATCATGTTATGCTCAGTGAGCTTTCATGAGCCACAAATGAAATGCTGTCCGGAGCTCACATTGGTCAGGTAGGCCTGCACGGTCGCACTCCACACATGAAACAGCTGATGACCTATTCTTCAAATAACAAATAACATATGTAAAACACATCTAAAATCATGTTTGAATGCACCAGAAAGCGGAGGACACACACACACACACAGGAAATGCTGCTGACGCCCCTGGCCCCATAGTACCTGTGTGTCTGTGTCACAAGCACCATGGACAGGTGTAAATGAATGAATGCATGGTCCTGTATACCTCAGTTCAAAGTGGCATCGGTGACTCAGTGCTCATGCTCAAACAGACAAAAATAGGTATTGCGCATCCCAAAAATGTAGATGTGATGCAAGTCCTCTTCTTATTCGACTTCATCATGAATAATTCTCCAGATTTGCTGAACTCATGAATCTTCTGCGTTCTACCATCCATGGTTTCAGCCGTGTGTGGCGAATTCAGGCCAGAGTTTCTCCTCCTGTGGGTCATGTTGAGAGGCGGCCTATTATTATGTTATAATGTACGTGTCAGCAGTCTCCACTCAGGGAACAGAGAAATACAATGCAAGCACTTTTAACACACACACACACACACAAACTGTGGGCTTAAACACACAAAACGTGGCTTAGCGCCCGTGGAGAGAAGGACATAACATCACAATGGAGAAGCACAAACTGATAAACTGTCGGCATCACATCAACACTGTCTTGTAATTGGGCATTGTTATTAACATACATCAAACTTTAAAATTTGTCACAGTAATGTGTCCAAAACATTGTTGTTGTTGTTTTTTTTTTTCAAACTACATTCTGCTGATGGGTTTCCCAACCAATGCTCTGGAGCATCTTCCGCTCTGAAAAAACACACATGGAATGGTGAACGTACAGATTCAATAGTCACAAATACAACAAACATTATAGAAACCAGCAGAAACTGTCACTGCCAGCAGATTGTTTCCATGCATGAAAGGAGAGAGCAGTGAGCTCAGCATTATCCTTTCACTGGGCTGCCGCTGTCCCTCTCGCTGCCCTGGTCAGCATGACGCTCCAGTGCGGAAGTTCAATGCAAAGGCCTGCTCTCCCCGTCTCCCTCCACCATCATGGATTTTCCACCGCTTTATGTGATCTGAGCCTCCAACACTGTCCAGCACACACAATGTAAAACTCTGCCTAATCAGTTCTGCCGCCACAAACCTAATGTGTACCAATGGAGAACACAGGAGGAGAAATTGCTCGCGCTTTTTGATCCAAGCTGAACGCAACCTGTTGATTCCTCATCAGAGGAGACTAGAAATTTGATAACAAGAGTCTTGCAAATGTGCCAAAATAACTGAAAACCCAAACTTTCACTTTCACTGAGCTTCACTTGTAGCTCACTTTGCCCACACACGAGATTCTCTACCACTCTCTCGGTCATCGTGCACAACCCAGCTGTTGGTGCAGCTCAGACGATACATCTCCACCTCCTCCCGTAAAACAAGAAGCAACAAACCTGTGAAACAATGAATAAGTCTGCAGTTGAACTGGAGAATGATGCAAATCATAATTATATTGTGCAGATGAGAATTTGTAAATCTTCACTTGTTGCACTAACCACAGTCCAGTTCATAATTTAAACGTAAAAGTGACTCAGTGGAGTTTCTCTCAGTCCACGTATAGATTATATCTTCCAAGCATGCAGAATGAAACACGCCTGCAGTGAGCAGACAGAGGGGTCAGGGCAGGAGAGGGGTTAAATTATTTTGTTTGGCTTTGTTGCATTGTGTCCGCTGGCCACTCCCCTGGACTCTGCCAGGCTGCGTCGGCCCACGGCGTGTTATAAAAAGGCCTCTGAGCTCCCCCTGCTCTGGTAAAGAGGCTGAAAGTCTACAGGACATGCTTAACGTTTGTCTCTCCATGTTCTTCTACTAACAACCAGAGGGGTTGGCACATAGATGCATAGAGACTGGCGTGTTGCTCCACTCAGGAGCTCTCTATGACAGAAATCCGAAAGCCGTGCAGCAGATTATTCTCAGTTTCATGTTGAGCAGTTTTCGTGTTCTGGCATTTAGCTTTAGAAAGACCATTTTGGTCAGTTTCGTGGAGAAATACTCCTCCTTTGTCGGTTAGTTGTTTTCTATTAACTTTTCATCCCTCCATTGCTTAGGCATTGCTTTTGACCTTTTGCCACCATGTGGGAGTTCCGGTCAATGTCTTTCTGGCGGGCGGTGTTCGCAGAGTTCTATGGCACCATGTTCTTCGTATTCTTTGGCCTGGGGGCGGCCCTCCGCTGGACCACGGGGCCCCATAATGTTCTGCACATTGCCTTTTGCTTTGGGCTGGCGGCTGCCACCCTCATCCAGTCCATCGGCCATATCAGTGGAGGACACATCAACCCGGCGGTAACCTTTGCCTACCTGATCGGCTCCCAGATGTCCCTGTTCCGTGCTTTCTTCTACATCATCGCCCAGTGTCTCGGAGCCCTGGCTGGTGCTGCCGTGCTCTACGGGGTCACACCCAGTAACATGAGAGGAAACCTGGCACTTAATACAGTAAGATCTGCTGGAATGAGTGACAGAGTTAATATTCCACATCCTCATATGTTGTCTGGGGAACATCCAACACGCTGGGCTGGACCACACATTGCTGCACATACTATAACACCACATCGGTTCCACATCAGCCTTTTTACTGGAGTGTTAAGTCAGTCAGTAAGTCATTCCAGCCTTTTTTGTCTTTCAGCTGCAGCCTGGCATCAGCCTGGGCATGGCCACCACAATGGAGGTCTTCCTCACTCTTCAGCTTGTGGTCTGCGTCTTTGCTGTGACGGATGAGAGGCGCAATGGACGCCTGGGATCTGCTGCCCTGGCCATCGGGTTTTCTGTGCTGTTGGGGCATCTTCTCGGGGTAAGACCCAGCCAGGGGGTGGATGGAGACATCTGTCTTAGAATCTTTTGTCCTGTTCTTTATTGCATCCGTTGTTACTCAGAAGTGCTCCCTTTGTCTTCCACTTAGATTTACTACACCGGAGCAGGGATGAACCCGGCAAGGTCCTTCGCCCCAGCTGTCCTGGTCAGGAACTTTGTCAACCACTGGGTAAGATGATCACACCTGTAAATCTTTACAAACAGCTGTTTACATGGGATATATCCGTGGTTACCATGGCTTTCTGTCACCGGCAGGTGTACTGGGTTGGACCCTTGATCGGTGGTGCCATCGGTGCTCTGCTGTATGACTTCCTGCTCTTCCCCCGTATGCGCGGGCTCTCTGAGAGGCTCGCCACACTGAAGGGCACGCGGCCCCCTGAGGCTGAGGGCCAGCAGGAGACCAGGGGAGAGCCTATCGAGCTCAAGACTCAGGCCCTATAAGCCTGTTCAAGATTGGCTTTCCAACCCCCATTCCTTATTTTGCACCCTTCCATCCTCAGCCCACTCAGCGCTTCTGCACACGTACCTCTTTCCCACCTCCACACTTGCTAACACACATCCCAAACACCTTTTCTCTGCATCCAGAACTGGACCTGAATCACAGTGCAGGGGGACCCACACCCCCCACCTTCTCACCCAGTTTCCCTCCTATTCATCCTCCTCCTCCTCCGCCTTGGACTGCAGGACACAGATGAATGGTCCGAAGACGACGTGCCACCAAAGGGAGCACCCTGTGCCTTGTGGTGTGGGGGGGGTCACCTGGCTCGCCAGGTGGCTATAACTGCTCAGGACAGGGGCTTCTCTCTCTCTTCTTTTTTCTCCCTCTTTCTGTTTTTCTTCTTATTTTGTAGAGTGACGCTACAGTAGAGCAGTGGACTTCTGCATGCTTTTCCATTTTGATCCAGTGTGATCTTGCCCTCTGTTTTTGTTTTGTTTCATGAATCTTGGGTATATTACATGTATGTATTATACTTTACCAGTATTTATTTGGCTCCGTTTTTTTTAAGTGACGTGTGTGCATGTGTGCGCATGTGTGTGTGTGTGTGTGTGTGTGTGTGTATGCGTGCACATGTGCACAGGAGAGAAAGAGGGTTTATGTCTGTCTATGTGTAGGCTCGTGTGCTTGTTTTCATTTTTAGTTTTCACTTTCATTGCTGCAGTCTGCGTCATGTTTTAAAATTCAGACCTTGTAAGGTGATTTCCAGGGAAAGATGCTGCCTTCACTCTGGCTACAAAAGATACAAATTCAGAAGATTCAAGTTCAGCTGATCCCGCATTAAATCCCCCTTTTATATCAGAGGAAGCTATTTATGCTCTTAAGACAAATTCCTTCAATTTAGAATTTGTCTCATTCAAAGAAGCACACACACATTTATTTTATAACAAGCTGAACATAAATTGTTTAGTCTTTGATTATCACCTCCAAATCTGTTCTGTGCCACATAAATGGTTTTGTTTTTGGGCTAGATTTTGCATGATTTTCTGACATGATTTCTGTCCCGAAGCTTTGCTTTTAGAGATTCACGTACAGGTGTGATAGTTTTCTTTCACTTCTCTAAGTGTCGCCACGGAAAAACAAGACAAACTTGACGAGCTGTCATGAGGAACAAGGATGTGTTTTTTTTTTTAGTTGTGTTGCTGAACACAACTGCAGCGTCTCTGTTCCATCAGATCGAGGTTAGAAACCAAAGACTGCATGAGGTGTGGTGGCTGCTTGCTGGTGTTCGCAAACACCTGGTGCCTTTCCTTTTCTACGCTGAGCTGGGTGGCTCTTTAGAAGTGAGACCCTGTCACTGGACCAGCCCCTCTGGGATGTTTGGGTGACGAGGGCAGGGTCACAGTGAGGCAACTGAAAATCTTCAGTGTGTTTGTACAGTGTGGTGGACATACACCTTTATTTTCATACAGTCGAAATGAGAGAGAACGAACTCTGAAACTGGCACTCCACACTGGTGTCCCCTCTCTCATCCATCCCTCCTTCATTCACCCTACCTCCTCCCTTTGTTTATGTGGCAGCCATATTGTTCTGCTCTGATGAGGGGACATCTAAAGCTGCTGGGATGGAGGGGCGCGGGGGGGACAGGCCACTGAGACAAGTTTGCATTTTGACATTTGCCAGAGCAGTTACTGAACCAGACATGTAAGCTGATTCTCTCTTTCTGCTTCCTTCTCCAGTGTGATTTCCCTGACAGTGGTTGAGTAGAATTTAAAATTTTAGTGATATGTTGAAATAGTGTTCTTATGGAAAAGCTTTGCGATGTACAGTGTAAAGTTTAGTTTTCTTTTTTTAAAACAAAAAAATTCATTTCATGAGTATTGAAACTGGATGGGTAGGAAATATAATATGCTAGTTATGCAATGTCTCTTCTTTGGCTGATGGTTTATGGAAGTGATGCCAATTATGTTACACACAATATGCTTTCATTCAATGGACAGCTTTTAAGGTACATGGCATACCTTACCAATCAAATGCCATTGATTTATTATTTTTATATGTCAAAAATTCCTAAAATTCTTTTGTTTCCCAGCTTCTTTTCTCGTCTGTTCTTTTACACGAGTAGATTTATGGGTTTAAATGTCCAGTCCCAATAAAGCAGAACTCAACAGACTTTAGCTCTAAACCCAACGATCGCTCACAGGAACCTGAAGGAAACCGACGCCTGATGAATCCACAGACATTTCTTTTTATTTTGTGGAATAAAAAAAATGAAGATTTCACTCATTTGTTCAAACCGATAAAATGCACCGCAGTAGTGACCTTAGAGAGATTTATCGCAAATTGCAAAAAAGTTCATTGAGCACACTGAAAGAAATTGCAAGTAGCCCAGAAATACTCATTCCCTTAATGAGAAATAAAATAAGCTATAAATTAGAATAAAATATGATTTGGGGCTGAAACAGAGCAAAGCTATAATGTCTGCTGATGACTTTCCATAGCGGAGACTGCCCATACTCATTTACCTTCTCCATCAGATAAGTTACTCCAATTATCTGTTGTGTGGTAAACGTATTACCGCTTGTTATCACTGATGTTCCGTCAGTCAGAGTCTGACTGATGGAACATCAGCATTTCCCCAAACATATACTCTGTTGATCTGACAGTTATAAACGTATACAATACAAACACACACACTGACTGTCCGTGGCAGTATGAAGTACTGATCATGCAAAAAGAACGATGTGGCTTATTCAGCCTGTAGGTGTGTGTCAAGGATGTGATGTAGGTTTACAGATACATTTTAAATATTCATGCCTCATTAAAATGTTCATGCACAGTGGTTTAATCGAAAACCAGGAACAACTGAGGACACTGCCCCCCATTGGCCAGCTATATACAAAAACCCCAACTCCAACCATGCATGAGAACCCGAAACGTCTCATTGGCTCGTGATAACTGTAAACAGAGTGGTAAATCTTATCTTTTCATAAGTGCTCGTTCTGAGCAGATCATGATCAGAACCAGTGCAGTAACACCAGTTACTCTCCAGAGAGTCCTTTCAATCGACATGAACAAACCAGGAGAGACAGGGTACAGGTAAGCGAGAGAAAGGTTCTAATGTACCCATCTGATGGACAGTGCTAACAGCACTTTCTTGGGTGCTTGAAATAGTCTTTCTTTAATCCAGCACCAGCTCTACTAAATAAAAGTCAGTTGAAAAGTGTCATATGAGAAAGTAGGATGTGAGAATTTGACTCCGGAATCGATCTGATGTCTGTGTCACCATCAGTCACCATTCATGTCAAGTTCAGAATAGTGTCCAAAACAAGCTCCATGTTGTCCACATCACCAGCGTCCCTAGGAACAGATGTAAAAGACAGATAAAGAAAAATCACATTCTCAGCGACTGTGCCCAAATGAACACTTGTGGAAATGATGAAAACCTACATGTCGTTAGAAAAGACAATGTCGGGGTCGGGGTTAAATTCCCCCGGACGAGAGGGGTCTTGGATCTGGTCCTTTACAATGGGCGGAACTTGAGTGCTGAACACTGGCTGTAATGGATGCCTAAGAAAAACAGCAGGAAGAAGAAGAGGTACGGTCATTGCTTGATGTTTAGTAACTGACACTTCCTCACATGCAACCATTTACTTCAGTTTCAGTAACATATACAGTGCCTCAAACTGTTGTTGACCATCTGTTGTCCACTTAAATGGGAGTCTGATGTTCACACACACACCAGTGCAGCAGAAGTCAGAAAAGATCAGGACTGGATAGTATTTGATATGGAAGAGCAGTCACATTGTTTCTCTCCAACCTGGGACCTACAAAGGGAAGACAGCAGCGTTCTGGGGGTTCTCAGCTTGAGGTGCCATCGTGGGAATCTGCGGAGCGACTGAGCCATCGTCCCTGCAAACACTGGTAAAATATTCAAAAATAGTCTAAGTAGAGACTTAAGTTAAAGCACATCACATGACTGTTGTTACAGATGGTTCCTTACGGTCCCACTTTAGTCTGGAGCGATACGGGGATGTAACCTCCGCTGGGTGACTGCTGAGGCTCTGTTGGCAAAGACAGCAGATATCAAAACATGTTTATCACGTCCACAGTCTACAGCTGTCAATACAACAGGGGACTAGAAAGTCCTCTCTGCATCAAGACAGTACCTGAATAGTATTTTTTGAAAACATCATGTTTAGGAAAGTCCGGGTACAGAAATGTTATGTTGGGGATATCTCGGATTCGGTCACCAAGGCTGCGGATTTCAAGATCTTTCTTGATGAATGGTTGAATGTTCTGGATCTTCTGCCCTCCATCTAAGAGAAAAACAAATTCATATGTGAGAACACAGGACATCGCTGAACACAACACGGACATATTTTCATATGACCTGTAATCATGGTTTTGTCTATCCGATGAGCCCAACGTTGGATTGGTTGTTGCGGTTGTTGGTTTACTGTGACTTTATCTAAACAGGAAGTCACTCTGCCTCAGCGTCAGTGTTTGTTCCGTGGCAGCATCACCGTGTACACTTACTCTCAGTAGCAGCCACATAAGCAATGGTGATGCCTCCGATCTCAGAGTCACTAAAGCGAAGCAGGAACGTCCCATTGGGCCTGTCCTTGAGAATCAGGGAGAGATGCTGCTTCCCAATGAAACCAAAGATTAGCCTGTGACGAAACAGTGCAACAACCGCAGTTAGGAACAGTAGTAGGAGCAGGTTGAAAATACCGTCTGCAGAGGGAGCATGAGAGCGTCTGTACCCGTCGCTCCAATAAGTCTTCAGGTGTCTTTTAGTCAGATCCATCACGCCCTCAAACCACTGCCAGAAAGTGAACAGTCGGCCTGGGAGAAGCTCCTGTAAGATTGACAGGGCCCTCTGAGATAGGTCTTGGTGTGTGGGTGCACGTGCATGCACACCTGCTTACCTTATTAAACTGAGTCCAGGAAACCATCATGTTGCCAAAATCACCGGCGAAGTCGGACTTGTCAAAGATTTTCTGGGCCAGGAAGTGTTGGTTGTAGTGGTCGAACTGGTGCTGCGTCTGGACCTCAGTGGTGAACTTACTGTTGAGCGTGCTACACATCAGCCTCCAGGGAACGCACTCCGGCACCACGAACGGAACTCTGTCCTGATGACGACCAGGTGAGAACACTGAATAAACGTACACAATCAGCCACAAATTGGGTTCAATAAATGAGGTGAACATTATTTCTATGCAAAGGGAAACATTTTTGGGAGTCTGTTCTTTCCAACCTGAAAAACTTTAGCAGTTTTTAGAAGTAATACCACTTGTACCACTGTATTTTCACTTTCAATTTTTCCGGAGGGACGGAGATTTGAAGGGGTATTTTGTGGACTGTAAAGTCCACCCAGAAAGCTGTAATTTGTGATGTTGAGCTGTACAAACCAATTTAGAATGAAACTGTATGGTCTGAATAACTATTATAATTCTTCATATTTAAACTCTGAAATGCTGCAAAGATAATGCCAATGGCTGTATGCATTGTTCTGTTAACATTTGATCTGTTCTGTGAAATGTGAATTTCACTTGTAAGGTCAAATAAAGTATCTATACATCCATTTAAGGCAACTGGAGTTTTCTCCCACACTGTTCCTAATTGTTGCTGTATCTCAGATGATATCCAGGTTTAGATTTTTCCGTTCTTGGCCCCAGAAACTGGACAGATGGGTCCATGGATCCTAGTATCTGCTGACTGTGAGGCTGTACTGACTGTACTGACTGTACAGCAGCAGCGAAAAGAGGAAAAGAAAGAGTAATAAAAGATGTGTCACTCACTGGTTCAGAGAAAGCACAGTCCCATATGATGGTAGCCAGTGCGTTGTTGTCTTGACTACCGTGGACGATGACCACAAGTGGCAGTGAGATCGTCTGTAATGACAAAAAATATCAAGTTTTCACACTGATACTGACTGCAAGACCTCCTAACAGGCTTCTAACATTTTATGAATGATGGCTGTTATATTTAACCCTCTGAGGTCGAAGGGTTCCTTCCCGATTATTACCACTGTATTTAAATCTGGGTTTTTTTTCCAATCTGTTTGATTTCTAAAATACTCAGAATGTATTGAGCTCAGATACACTGATGCTCATGTTTCTCCTAGAGTCGTACATAAAGAGATCATTTGAAATCCTGTTTTGGAATATCTCTGTTTTCTTCAAATCTCTTGTGAAAACAAACCCTTACTCATGTGAAGAAACTGTTTTGGTGTTTGAAATTGATTTACCCATGTCTTCACAACAGTAGTGGAATGAATAAAATAACAGATACATGTGGAAAACATGTTTAAAACACGTTTAAAACTGATTGACTTACTCTTTTATCAATCTTCATGAAATGTGTGAGAATCTCTCTTGGCAGATGATAACTTTCGTAATATTTTTCGCTGTATTTTCTCCAAGATGAACAATGAAAGTAAACTGAGGAGGGCGGGGTGATTCTAGAAAGCTCAAAATCGACGATCACATACAGTGAAAGAGCAACGCCATGAATTCTAGATGGTTCACTCTTTCTGATTGGCTTTCTAAATCCAGGCGTGAACCACGGAGGATATCTAGAATCCGGCGATATTTGAGCCACTTTCATCAGCCAAAATATAATGAGGATATTAATAGACAGGTTCTAAGGTTTCTAGTTCTAATCCCAGCTTCTCTAGAGTCCATGTCCAAGTGTCCTTGAGTGACACACTGATGATGTATGTATGTGAATGTGTGTGAGTTGCTGGGCTCGTTCTAAAGCACTTCAATTCTCAGCACTAAAAATGCAGCCACATATTCACAGGTCTAAAATATCGATAGATGGATGGATGGATAGATAGATAGGTCGACAGAGTAAACAGAGCAGTAACTCACACAAGTGCATTGTGTAACCCTGAAACATGGATGAGTGGGCGTAACAGCTCCTAGGACACACCTGTATCCTGTAGGGAGTGTCACAGCCTGTGATTGTGATCTCTGAGGAAAACAGGAGGGCAAACTTCTCCTCAGTGACCGATTCCGATCCCTTTCTGTCCGCTCTCTTGATCTTCTTGATGGACTGTCAGGGAAATCAGGGAAACAGAGTTTTAATATGATAATGCTCGCAACAAATCATATCTGGAAACTCGACATCATCACGTACCATATTCCTGAAGGTGGCACATGTGCTCTTGCTGGCTGTGATGTGTTCGAGGACCGCTGAATTATTGATCAGTTCCCCGACATTATCGCTGCATTCAACAGAACATTCAAAGCTTATGGACATTTACCTGTATTTACATTTACCAAGTATTGGTTGGATTTGTCAAGGCCAATGTGCCCTGAGTGAATGAGTTTCTTGGTTTTGTTTTATCAGGAAAATAGAAAAAACTAGTAGGAGGGATGTAGCATGGGACAAGCCATTCCATCTTGGGCCCGGTACGGTATATTCAGTGTACAGTGGACCAACGGTATTTCCCTTCTTTTGTTCTGATGTGTCATTATGTCCATTGCTCCTCTGCAGATATATATATATATAGTAACTTCATGACCAAATGTTAAATGTTATCTTAAAGGTGTCACATTACCTCATCGCATGAGGTCTCTGCCAAATATAAAAAAGGCAACGGAGGAACCAGTCATGCCTGAATTTTTTTTGTTTTGTTCTCTCACTCATACAGCGTACCGTCCCACTTGTTTCCCACAGACGTCTTGTGTTTACAACTCACCTGTGTGCGCTGCTCAGGTACCTGGCCTGCTGTTCATTGATGATTTGTGCTTTTAGCACCACAGCTTTCCCAGGAGCAACTTTCTCCCCCAGCAGATATCGCACAGTCGTAGAGAACTTTGACTGCGTCTTAATGACCTGAGGCGGCTGCTTGTCCACTACAAGAGAGCTGAGCCAAAGAAGTGATGTCGGTCTTAGTGGTGACGAATGAGTGTCAAAAAAACCACATAGTTCATTCATAGTTTCTCACGTTAAAATAAAACATTCACAAGAGGAGACACATTGAATCTGCAGTACCTCTGAACCAGAACCTGCAGGAGTTGTCCCAGCCTTTCCTGGAGCTCTGGGATCGGTTTCCCTATCAGCATCAATTCCTGTCCCAGCTTGCCATTGACGCCTAGCAGCTGCTCGCACCTGACAGTTAAAACACGTCAGTGACCCAGAATGACTGTTAATACGTATATAGACTGTTTCTGGAAGGAACCGTCCTCAGTTACTCACTGGATTAACAATGTGTTGTTCAATTCAAGGCTGGAAAATATCAGCTACACAATGAAAGAATATGTGTTACTTGTGTGGCATTCTGTGACAAACCCCCCACTAGCCACTGTTGAGTTGGTGTTTGGTACACTGTTTACAAGAATATACATTCACATTTAAGGACTTAATGCTTCCCGAAATTCGACATCGTATTTGTGTTTAGTTGTGGTAATCAATTGAATAGTGAAGAAATACAGGTAAAATGGGTTATTTCAATCCTACTGTGGCGGCACCAGCCTTAAAAGCACCTTGAAATGCAGCTTGTGACTCAGGATGTGACTCTAAATGTTTGAGAAATATGTTCCATGTTACAAGTGTTTGAACTCAAGGGGCTATGAAGAAGAAATTCATATGGATTTAACCTTAAAATGACCATTAAAACATTATCACAGTGAATGTTTCCCATGTTTAACTGAAAAGTTCTAATTCTAACGATGAGTGCTGCACTGTCACAGCAGCCCAAAATATCCTCACGTTATGGAAAAGATCAGCAGACACCTCACCAGGTCTGCAGGAGGTTCAGGTTGTCCTCAAAGGGGTGTCCGATGGTGGCCTTGTGCTGCTGCCACCTCCAAGCCTTCAGCTTGCCAATGAACCGGGTCTGACACTGGTCCAGACAGTCCACACATTCCCGAAGCAACTGGGAACGTTTCTGCAACATGCAGCATCACAGCCACTGAACACTGGCACTGCATGTGAATAGTAATATGTAACACACATATTCAGCCACACACACGTGTCCCATGAGTTCTGGTCTGTCATACATATACCCATAGAATATTTCAGTTGTCCATGTTGAAATGTCAGAAAGACGCTTCAGCCAGCAGGTGAGGATGAGGCTGGAAGGCACTGGAAGGTGGTCTGCTCACCGTGGCCATGGCCTGCACGTTGTAGTCCAGCTGCTGGATGTGGTTTTGTAGTTTCTGGACATCTGAAGTTGTGGGATCCAGACCATTCTGTTGCATTGTTCCTGCATGAGTAACAAACGCCATTGTGATAAGCTTGATAAAGAACAATTGAGAATAATATTTCACTTGCATGTATTTCCGCTCACCTTGGTCACTAAGAGCTGCTCATGTGAATGTTGAGTTTCTATCAGAATAGTCTGGTTGCTGAATTGCTGATCTGCTGTTGTGAATTGGCATCATACAAATAAAATCTGACTCTCTTTCTTTCTCTCTGCTGCATAGAAAACATCATCATAGCAAGGAGCAACTTGCTATCGTATAAGGGTGTGTGTATATGTGTGTGTGTGTGTGTGTGTGTGTGTGTCACCTTGTAAAGACTCATAGTTCTGTCTCTCCCAGTTGAGCTCTTCCTGCAGTTCGTGCATCTTCTGACGGACGTCCTGGACCTCCAGCACGGTGAGAACCAGGTGGTCCACGTCTTGCATGTTGGGGAACGTGGGTTCTCTGGCATCGTACTGTGGATACTGTGGATGCCGTGTAACCTAGAGGCGAAGAAAAAAGAACTGATCTCAGGATAATAGATGATCACTAAATACTGAGCTTAAAATTCTGCTAAAATATTCCATTGTAGTAAATCAAATGGCTCGAACGCTGGCAGTTCAAAAGAGACCATTAAATTCCTATTGCTATTTCTAAGGTACTCCGGTCACTGCTGATGACGACATTGTACGTTGTTGTGCTGTTTTGTTCCACACATGGGACAGTGTTTGCTCGTAAAGGAAGTTTTCAGAATGTTTGTTTGACCAAACCTACAACAATCCTCTTCAACGAGACAAGAAAGGAAACTATGCTAATATTTACAACACGATCAGGCAGCTTATGAAGGTGAGCGATCTTACACCCCTGAGCAGAGTCCTCTCCTTCCTAAGAGTGTCCCTGATCATCACAGCGAACCTCAGAGGCATTTGCTGAAACATGGTCTGGAAAACAAGCACACATCTTCTTCATCAGTCACATACAGTCCCCAGCGTTTCTACTCTTTGATACGATATCACAAACTACATGTCTAATGGTTTCAGGAAATACTGCTGTTCCTTTAGCATCACTGTGATCATGAACACAAACAAAAGCATTCAATAGCCCCCTCGATCCAAAACATATGTTATCTCTCTCCTGGTCATGGTCATTATCAGTGATTGTGCCCACGTACCATGTTCCTGCTGATCTGCATCAGCTTCATTTTATCCACGACATTGGCGTTCTGCTGAGAGAACGACTGTAACAACATGATGAGTTCATCCAACAGAGCCTGAGCGGGACCCTTGTGCTCCATGTTGTCCTCTGTGAAGTCCTCCCTGTGAGCGTGCACACACACACACACACACACATCAATGTAAATGTGTACAAACAGACAGACAGTGGATAGTTTGTGTATAGCGTGCATGGGTTTCATACCATCTTTGGTTTTCAATCCACTCTGCTAAAAAATGTCTGACTTCAATGGCAAAGGTGGCTGGAGGGTAAAGGTCGTTGATCTGCTGATCACTCAGATGAGGAATCAGCTGGCTAAGGCGACTCCACTGGGCCATAGTCACTCTGGGCTACACAAGCAAAAATAACAAGGCTGCATGACTATGTGAGAACATTTTGAGACATCAGATGGTTAAATGTATTATTTGTCGCGGAGGAAGAACCTTAAATGAACTCTACAGTGTGATATTTAAATTCACTCATTGTCTTTTGTTTTCACCCTTCATGAACCAAAGTAGAGTCACATGATCGCTCTTACCTCGCCGTCGTTATTTTAGCTCTTAACCTTGACCAGGTTCGTTTCAAGATCATTGTCGATAAGTGGTATAAATCCGACACCCATTAACTTACATCAAATTCAAATGATGTATACTGTGGTTCAAAGACAATTCTTTATAAGCTCTCAAATGCAGTTTTTCTGATTTTGAGGATATTATAGAAAATATTTATTGACAGGATCACTTCCAGTCTTAACTTCAGTTCATTCAAACTGTTTCTTTTGTTACGGGATCCGTACCTGACCGCCAAACGAGCTGTAAGTTAACATTAAAACAAAATAACAACAGCAACAATGAAAACAACATGTCTGAGTAGCACAAGGCTGAATGAAACGCCAAGAAACCAACAAGCTGGAAAGACTTCAGGCTTAGCATGGTCCAGGCCAGCATCATTTCCTGCTATCAAACTCTGACAGAAGCAGAATAATTGTTCTCAGCTCAAGGAAGCCTTTGTGCCACTTCACTGCGGCACGTGCACAATCGGGAAGTGAGAGATCATATTACAGATGCATTAAATCGTCTACACTGGCTCTCAGTAAAATCCATAAAAGAACTTGCAGCCCTTCTCATTTACAAATCACTGAGCAATCCACAATACATCAGAGCGCTCACAGAAGTGGGATCAAGTGGGATCAATGCATCTCCCCTGTTTGCAGCCTCCTCTCCTGTGGAACCATCTTACCATTTGGGAGGCAGACACTGTCTCTAATTGAAGGTCACATCTAAAGCTTACCAAACCACATGGTGTGACCTCATTGTTGAATAGCATTTCTATTTTTAGACGTTTATTTACCACCGTTTATGTTTCAGTGACAGTAACATCAGTCTTCTCTGTACTTCTGACTACAGGACACCTCCCACTGGCTGGTATGCTGCTAATGATTCTGGTATAAGCTGTAGCTGAAAGATACACACAGTATGTGGGCATGTTCACATGTACACAGCTACTACTACTACAACAACAATTGTGTAATACTGACAAAACAGGAAGTGGTATGTTGCAAAAAAAAAAAAAAAGGTTCCCAGCACACTACTGTGGAAATATTTCACTTAAAGGAAGAGTACATGTGATAGTTTGGTCTGGGAGGGAAGGATGAGATGTGGCCTGTGGGGAGTAACTGCTTGTCATTACAGACTTCACCAACCAACCAACCAACCAACCAGCCGTGTCCCGATTGGTGGGATGTGGTCACTATGGCCATTAACAGCAGTTTTTAGGCTCAGACGAAAGCAGACAGTCCACAGATCCCAAACATATCCATCGAAGCAGAAATCACAGAACAGCAATAACAGAAATCGCTTCGTCCAACAATGGTTGTAATATTTCTCTTAGCTTTACTTTTTGTATAATTATTCAAATACTTCTAATGGTTGCATAGATACACTATGTTTTATTACGGGTATGCAATTTTTGAGCAGAGGACGGAAAAATAGCTTAGAGCTGAAAAGAAATTGGATCGCTTCCAGCCGTTTATCTGCATGTCTACAACATGTTGGTTCCCAACACGTGCACACATGCAGACGTTTCTTACTAGTAGATACATGCTATATTCAATCTCTAATAGGAGTTTGAGCAGCACATTCTGGAAAAGTCACATATTCTGGCATACTCTGTGGTTGTGTCAACTGCCAAACATTAAAACAACAGTTTATACTCTGGAGTACAAACTCCCTGCTGCGACCACTGTTTGGATCCCAAGTGTGTCCAGTCTATGTATTTGTATGTGTAGCACATTCCTCTAATATTACCAGAGTGTGGGCAAGAGGGTTTTATCAAGCAGCTCTGTTGCATCAGTTCCACATATGAGCTGGCTACACAAAGTCTGCAAAACACTGATCAGTTTCATCACAGGATGACTGATATTGGCCAGTCGTGCTCCTACATTCAGGGATTTAGTGTTAATTATCACATTACTGGACTCACCCCATTATCAAATTAAATTGTTTGTAATGTTCATGTTCTCTGAAACCATCTTCTCATTGCTGTTGACTTGCTCAAATATATACAGTATATATATATATATATAAATTATGTTGCAATTTTATAGAGCTGCACATGTTTACAGATGACCTGTCCCAAGCAAAAAACATGATCCTAGTGTTTTACTGCTGTTACGCTTAGTGAGTCAGACAACTTTCAGAAACCCAAAATGAAAAAAAGGGGTGATACCAGGCGACTACAGGTCTAGGAGGGAGGGGCATTCACTCCTCAGAGCTTGAAAAACAGATGTGTAGAGGGAAAATGAACAATAGGTGCATGCATACAAGATGTAAACTGGAAGGCTAAGTGGGGAGAATCCAGGACACACTGTTAGTCTGGTGTAACTGATAACATTTGTAAATATCAACATCATCCAAGATCAACAGTGCAGCGTTAAGTCCTAGATTTTTGTGTGTGCTCTTCATCTGCAGAGCCTGAGAGGAGACAGACTTCACAGTGGGTTTGTGCATTCACCTGTGGGACATGTTTGCAGTTTAAACCAGTAACTTTTAGTCTATTCATTTCTCTCCCTCGTTTCAAATGATTTATGATTTTTTTATGTCGTCTCAGCAGTGGAATTTCTTCCCATACGGACGGACAGAGTGCACAGTGCTGGAAATATTTGTTAATCCTGGATGTATGGAAGTAAAACAGTGCAATCATTTGTTGAACTCAAATTTGTAACTTCGCTGATGACGGATTCTCTGTGGATGGATTTACACACAGAACGTGAGCTCTGAGCGATCTTCAGTGGTTCAAACTGGCGCGGGGGGGGTCCAACGAATCTCCGCTGCGGAGACGCCGGTGCTGATCCATCCGCCACAAGAGGACATCATGAGGGCGATCGGCAGCGCCTGAGCACCTGGACGGACCGATAAATATTCAAATCTACATCGGAACTTCAATAAATGATTTAAGTATCAGTGACTGCTGTCTTTGGTTGAAATCACATTTAGTCGGACTGAACGTGTGAAACGGCACAGCGATCCTGCGTCTGTCAATTGCATTCACCTGCTTTGTGAGGTGAATCCAATTGTGAATGTGTGACTGTCCGATCACGGCTGGTATCATCAAAAGCAGGAGAAATGTGCGTATGAGAGTTATAGAGTACCGCACATTTCCACGTTCATTTCACTCCTGATACATCTTTACATGAGAGTGGAAAACCCATCCTTCCGGTGTGGCACGGATATTGCACACTGAATTTTTTGAGCCGTCAACTTTTTATACATTGAATTTTTTTTTTGAGATGTTGAATTTTTTTCAATGAATTTTATAAGGTGTTGAAAAAAAATCAGAAGAAAAAAAATGTCAGTGGTGGAAATTCGATGTCTTTTAAAAGTCTGATTTCAATGGTAAAAACAATCTGAGTTAAAAATTCAAATTCAGCGTACGATGGCACTGTTTTACTTCCATATGGATTTTTGTTTGTGTGTAGGACAAGAAAAGACAAGAAGCTGCACAAAGGCTGAAGGTGAATAGAGAGAGACGTCCTTCTGTTACTGAGGATGAGGACCAAGATGAAGCCTCATGTCCACTGCACTGTTACATCTGAAGGATCACAGCGCCACTGCTGAAACTTGCCCTCACTGCATTTCATGTTATAGTCAAACATTAGCTAAGAACAAGTCAGATGGTACTTTGCCTTTTTATCCTCCAGCTGGTTCTAATGTGTTGCTGTGCAGTTTACCTGGTTACAAACAAACAAACAGTGAGCAAGGCAAGGCAGCCCACATACAAATACATACTGATTACTACTTTTGCTACAGTTCATATTTTCCTGCCTAATTAACATTGATGTCAATGTTGTATTTAAGTAATTACACTACAGATAGATAGGTAGATAGATACTACTACTACTCGATTTGTACTAATAATTAATATTACACATAAATGTGGATTATATTATCTGATGATTATAGTTCGGATATTGAAGTTATTTTACATTCTGTTATATCTAGTACTATTTCAAATCACGATTGTTATCATACCAAGCTAGTAATTTTGTAGATTATTCGAATATATTGTATATTATTACCACGCCAACGGTCGAACAACGTATGAATAAGATAAAGTAAAAGCCTCTGTGTGCTGATTGTCACACTTTGACGAGCATTCACAGCCACAAACACCCTGAGTCCACAGCTGCGTTGAAACCATGTGGACACCCGTACATTCAGAGCTCCGTCGGCTGAAGACAAGACCCACTGACGCTGACGTACCTTCCCTTTCAGACGTTGGTGTGGGGCCTCTTCTTCTCCTTCTTCTTCTTCCCCCCTCGGGCTCTCAGACGCTCCCCCAGCCCCAGACTCCTCGACGACTTCTCCCACTTCGAACGTGGTTCTCCAGCCAACCAATCAGCTCTGTCCGTTTCCGTTCAAAGGGATAACTCATTTCCCCTGTGACGGACACTTTCGGACAACTGAAAGGTACTTTTACTTCCCTGTTCGGCGGCGGCGGCACGCGGAGAGTCGATTTCCTATTTGATGCGAATCAACATGTGACGTCAGCGCGCGCGCACTGAGCCTTTGAGCGCTGTCAGTCGCATCTGGAACGTGCGGAATCTGCGCAAGTTTGACTCTGGCGCAAGTGTACAGGTGACCTACTGCACACGATAGATCAGAGATGAACCAGAGAGCGACCCCCCCACCCCCCCCCCCCCC
>CAAKHB010003512.1:257855-282258 GCA_901007665.1 Aeoliscus strigatus
CCCCCACCCCCAGAATCGAGGGACGGGTTTGAAACTTCTAGCGAACGGGCGAGTGGGAGGGGCAGTACGTTGAGTCATGACACTGTCAGTTCCAGTAAGACTCCACCGAGACACACTACACCACATCTGCACTGGAGGTGCCTGCCAGCTCGCTCCTGAGCGTCACATCTGGGGAGGAGTCATTCGCAACATTCTTTTCTAGTTTATTCTGTTCCGGTATTTTCTACTTAGAGACAAAACTGACATCTGAAAAACGAAATGACATGGGCAAGATCTTAGCAGGGGAGGCGAGGAAAGCTTACTTCTTGTCCACATACACATGCAGAAGTTGCAATAAATAATACGGTAACATATCTTGTATACTTAATACTTAATAAGAACAGCAATCATCATAAACATAATCATAACTGTACTAATAAAAGCTCTCCGTTTACTTCTAACCCTACCCAGGTTGTAAGGAGAGCATCCACTGCAATTTAAAACACACACACACACACACACACACACACGCACACACACACACTCTGAAGGCTGTTCCATGAAAGAGCAGACACTGTTAATGAAAGTGATGCATTTGACCACCAGGGGGCAGTGACAAACTGTGGCGGATATTGTGTCTGTCCCAGTCTTCTATGCTTAATTATTATGACTGGAGTCCATGGCTCCATGTAGTCCATGGCTACAAGTTATTTAAGTGCTTTGTATAGTACTAGTACTTAGTCATTTTACAGTCCAGTTGTCAATGTTTGAACTGTTTCCTGTTTTGCCTATTCTTACCTGACGCTCCATCTCTATTCGGCTCAGAGGGATCAATCTCAGTGAATAAAATACCGACATACAATGCTCTTTCTTTTAGTAGTTCCATTTAATATAACGAGAAACCATGTCTCACTGGCGAATTTGTACTTTTGACTGCTTGGGTGACACACTATTAATATGGCTTCGGCCCGTAAACGATGGCACACGAGAGCTGTAAACAAACACGTATCTTCTCTCACGTGGTCAGAGAATCTGTGACATCGCTCTTAAAATACACTAACCTAAACCATAAAACCCTCCAAGCGTCAGACCTCCTGTGCTGTTTGTTGTCTCTGTCTCCTACCTGAGTAGGTAACATGCTCTGCATGTATGTTTCCTCCGTCTTTCCACATGGGGGCGGTAAAGATCTGCGTCCTGACTAATCCTTCACGTGTCGATTTGTCTGTTTGAAATTAGGTGCATCGGAGCAAAATGACACATGAGCAAATGCAGACGACCCAACGTCGAACTTTGTAGAGGAGTTTCATGTGAACCCTTTGATCAGTTTCAGCAGATGGAGGCAAACCTCAGTGTCTGTTCCAGTCGTTCTTTAACAGCATCTGTTTTCTCCTTCTTCACTCCTGCGGATCATTTATTTATTCAGTCATCACATTTTGGTTATTTGAGAGTGGACAGGCCATCGTACCGACATCTTACCAGGACATTCCACCTTTCAAATCCAATTTCCTGAGATAGGTGACTGACCAGTTGAAAAACAGAACAATGCAGCTGCAGTGTGAGAGCCATTGTTGGTCTTTGCTCATGTTTTGGGTTGTTTGATCTACCTATGAGTTCAACCTTTGTGAAGAGTGAACCTACAACGACGTCAAATCATTGTTTCATTATTCCTTTGCTGTATATTACTGATTGCGACCCCAGCTAACACAAAACCTGTTAGTATGTGGGCCAATGTATCAGCCAGGGCAAAATGTCCCTGCTGCTCACGTTCTGAAAGTGGACAGCATTGACTTTTATTGCACAAGAAAATATGTCTTAATAATGAATCCGGACAATGAGTCAACTCCGGTTGCCTGACGACTAACAAAAGCTCCATGCTGTCATCATCCTGGTTTTCTGCATTATGATTCTCTTCAGCTTTATCATCATTTTAAAACATGCAACATTACTGCAACATCTGGAACCAATACAGCTGGACTGGCTATCTGTGGGACCAGAGGCTGTGGGGGCGAGGGGTTGGGCTAGTTGCTGCTTTGGCCCTGAGGGTCCATGTGTCCCTGACTTCAAAATAGACTTGATTGCAAACAGCTGGCAGTCCTAACTCACCCAGTGTCAGAGCTCTCCTCTGATGTCAACCTTGTCAGTATCAAGGCCTGGACAATGGAGGACCAGCAGAGAGAAGGAACCACAGAGCAGATTTGTGTGCACGTGAAATGTGAATTTAAAAAAAAAAAAAGACATTTTTTTATGAGGGTTGTTACCAGAAATAAATTGAAATTTTTGAAGAGGACACCTCTGAAATGTGCACGTATATATGTGTATACATATATATATATGGGGTTATGTGGGACATGGTTGCTACTACTACATAACTGCGTGTATCATAACAGAGGAAAGTGTATTAATAATGGACACACTTTCAGTAATTGACAGGGAGATCATTATTAAACTTAGCAGCGATGTATTACAGTGAGCCGAGTTTGTCCAACACTGAGTACACAGGACAGCATCTCTTTAGCATCTTTTATTATCCAATTACAAACTGTGCCCGCCTAATTACCTCCAATCAGCAGGGAGGAGAAAATGATTGACTTCCTAGAGGACGGGAATCACTCAGGACAATTCAGTTAAACTCAGTCGTTGCTTCAGACTCATATTGGTCCATAAAGAGGAAAGAAACAAACAAGAAGCAGGACAAACCATTAGCGGGCTCACAGACGGTCAGAAGACAGCAGCCTCTATCTCAGCATCTTTTCTTTGTCATAAATCCCCTCAGCACCAGGACACCGAGGAGCTTCAGGCCTTTACAACACCACCTAGAATGAAAGCAGCGAAGCATCATCCAAAGTCACATTTCCACATCTTTCACAAGGTTATGTTTTCCTGTGGGTTATGTTTGTGACAGGTACAGACAGGAAATAAATGTTTAACAGCTGCAGAAACGATTATCCTTCATCAGAGGATGAAGGGCAGCCGCCGTGTTCGGCGTGCCTGTAACACAACTATGCATCATTATTAGAAAATTAATTACACTGTCATCAACACCACAGCTCTGCTGGGATCCAGTCACAGATGTTTCCGACCCTGCTTTGACACCAGCTTCTGTCCACGGCTCAGGTGGAGTGGATCGGGTTTCAGTCCACTCCGTCTTATAAAGTTGCTTGGATTTTACTTTTTCTCAGTTGGTTCTGCTGCATTGAAAGCTGTCAGGAAAAGGCCAGAAATAGCAGACGACAGGCCGCTGGGACAGGCTGCTGTTTACAGACAGTGACGGGGATGGAGGACCTCTGTGCTCGGGTGCTGAAGCCTCAGGGGTCCTGCTGCCGATCTGGATGGCGCAGCACGTTCAGACGGAGGGGCATTCATCTTCACAAACACTCTTATTCCTGTTACTTCCACAAACGAGCATCCTCACCTGAGCTGCTCTGTCTGTTCACACCGGTGACTGCATCAGTCCGAAACATCACAACATGACTTGTCAATCAGTGTAAGTAACTGCGTGGACACTACCGTGGGGTCACGGCGAGCACCGGACCGCATGAAGTTAACGCCAAGTGAATCGTTAGGTCTGTGAGAATATAAACAAAGAAAGAACCACAGTGCAATATTGACAAATTCTGTTTAATATTGTGTGATACTCTTCTCTTAAAATACAGTCTTTTCTGAGGTAGACCATTACAGTTCAAGAACATTATCATTTCCAAAACAGACATCAAAAAAGACATGAAATAAATACTTTCATGTACAATATGTCGCAAAAATGAGGTAGAAATTGTTACAGAAATTGTACAAGAACAAAGTTACCGCACTAACAGATCAAAACATGTAAAAAATAAAACTCCTCTGTTGGACAAACTGTTGGGACTGTTCCTGTTAGCCACCATAAAACCAAATGTCTCTATGTACCACTACATTATCATTTACTGCAGTAAAGACACGTGAATCATAACGCGCCGTCCATGCCGCCTGAGGCAGAGGGACGCTCTGTACTTTGTGTTTTCAGTTTCTTAGACAGTGATCAGTATGCACAGCGGGGGGGGTCACTCTGATTGATCTGTATGGCATGACTGAAGCCACCAGCTGGAGAGGGAGGCTGCGCTGTGATATAGGGTTGCTGGACATCAATCAGACCACTTCCACTCCGGCGGAATCGGTACAGAAGGGGAAGGGGGGGTGGGAGAGAGGATACAACACCACATGGCCACTGGGGCTTGTGGCCAGGGGCCATCCAATCTAATGAGATTGCATTGGGGAGAGGGGAGAAAGAGAAAAAGAATGATGAGGGAGGGGAAGGGTGCGAGGAAATATTACATCATTGTGTGTAAAACTCCTCAGGACCGTGGCAGCAGTCTTGTATTCCCGGTGACGGGGGGGGGGGGGGGTTTCCAGCGTGTTAAAGATGTCCAGCTCTGGTGGGAAGGGAAGTTCTCTCTGGATTGTCTACATGTCGGGCTCATCCACAATATGCACACATCAACTGGAAACAGACTTTGGGATTTGCTGAAAGCTACATTTTACTTTTCAAACCTTTACGCTACACTCGGAGGGCACACACACACACGCGCATGCACGCACGCGTTGTTTGTATTTGCCATAAAAGTAGAAACAGCAGAAATGCACACATGATATGTAAACGCTCAATAACAGAGATTCACAAGCAGTTTGTCCAACAAAAATCAAATAAAATGAATGTTTTTTTGTATCCTACATAGTATTTCTTGAAGACCATCATCATAAGGGTAAAAGAACATAAAAGAAAACGTATTTATATATTCATATATAATAATACATGGATTTATGGCATCAAATATCCTTTGAAATACCTGAATTACATTCAATGTTAGTCTTGTATCATATTCAAGTTTCTCTCTCGAGGTAAAAGCCCAGCTGCAGCGGTTATTACAAGACTGTCAGGTTTCTCCTCGCTCTGCGCCGCTAAGACCCTAAGATTACATACATTCTTTATATTTTATTTCTGAGGTAAATAAATTCTTCCTGAGCATTTCAAACATGACTACATACTAAGAAAACCAAGGGAGTACTTGAAATAGAAAAAGAAACGCTGAGGGAGAAGCTGCATGCAGGTGGCTTCACTGCTGTCGGACTCTCAGGGAAACCGCGGCCAATGAGGAATGTGAAATCAATATTGAATTGTACGTAGAAGTCAAGGACAGCGATCCAAACAGAAGAAGGGAAATGGTCTTTATCGTTTCATACGTGAAGTACTCTGAGAGTATAACTGGGAGGTTCACTTGGACAAGCGGAGGGCGTCAACGGACTTATCAGAAGCTGGATCAGGTGGTTGGAACTGGATTTGGTGAGCAGCTCAGGAGAAGGATACATGTGGTGGGAGATTGGAGATAGAACAGCTCAGCTGATCAGGTTTTTGGTTTGACTTGTTTTTGGTCTAAAGAAAAAGTGGTTTGCTGAAATGCTGCTGATGGCGAACTGACTAACCTGGACATCAGGACTACAAGAAGGTGGACTGGCAATAAATACAATCCTGAGAACAGCAGTAAAATGGGCGATTTTCCGAACCCTGATTATCCATAATCGTGGACCACGTCACCGAACGACAAATGTTTGATTTTGTCCTGGACCGAGGCTGAACAGGATCTCTGAGAGCATCCAAACAGTTATCTGAATTTCCCAATGGCCGATCTACTAACACACCACAACACTCGCCAGGCCAACATCCAACTTTCCTTTCTTTGGGAAAAATAAAATATCGTGGGTATTCATGGCAAACCAAAAATAGCACACCGTGTGACGTTTATGCCAGTAAAGCAACTTTGTCAGACCTGTATCTTTCAGGCCCGTCCCGTCAGAGCGCAGACAGCGTCACAGAGCAGTCCCAGTACGGTGGCCGGCTGCTGTCTCAGTGGCTGTACATCTTGCTCCACTCTATACAAGTGTCCAGTTCTTTTGTGGTTGGGTGTGGGCGCACCTTGCAGAAGGCATTGTCAAAGTCTGAGAAGGCTGGAGGTTTGGAGGATGTGGGCAGGCCGTGCATGGCTCCGGTGGGGGCTGACGCTGAAGACAGCGCCTGCTGGCTGAGCTGCAGCAGCTCCCACACGGAGAAGCCCTCGGAGCGCTGCAGCACAGCGCTCAGCTCCCTCTCACTCAGGTTGCAGCCCTGGGGCAACAGCGCCTGCAGCAGCACCTGCCTGCGCATGCTCGCATCTGGCAGGCCGACGTGGTACCGCTTGGCAAAGCTGCGATGGACCGCGTCTTGGAGCAAATCGGGCCTGCCAGTGGCGCATACGAGGATCACCAGACCGGTGGTCACCTGGGCTTTTTCGAGAGTGCTCAGCAGTGTCTGTCTCAGCCCCTCCTCCTCCATGGCCTCCACTTGGCTGAGCAGCACCACTGAGGGCTGCCGGGCCCCTGCCACCTGCAACAGAGACCCCACGATGTGCTCTGCCTCTGCCTTCCCTTTCGACGCCAACATGGCGCCGCTCAGCCGGTAGAAAGAAGCCCCGAGCTGTGAAGCTAAAGAACGAGTTAAGGTCGTCTTTCCTCCTCCCCGTGGGCCAAACAGCAGGACGGTTCTCGGTGGGCGCACGACTGGACTGGGCCTCAACACGGGCCACAGCAGATCCTCCTCCAGGGCGGCTTTGACGTGGGTGAGCCCAGCCAGCTCGCCCCATCCTAGAGCCGGGCTACAGTCCAATAACTCCCCGTTGACCAGGTCCAACACTCGGGGGTCTGGACTCTTCAGAGTTTCCGCAGCGGGACCACACAAGGGCGGGCGCTTGTGGGCTTGGGAGCGGTGCTGTTGGGTGAAGCCCTGCTCCACCACCCCATTCTCTCCTGTCATGCCCGGTGGGGGGCTGTACTCCCCTGCTGCCCCGTACTGAGGAGACACCAGGGGCTGGGAGGAGGGCTTGGTGGGCTTAAAGTTTTGTGGATCTGCGCCGCCTGAAGTACTGAACCCGTTTCCCCGGCATTCTGCCTTGTCATTCACACTGTACGGTGAATGTCCTCCGGCCTTCAGCGAATCATAACTGTACTTTCTGTAGGTGGAACTGTCCCCATTTTCATCTTCCTCTACGCTCATCTCAAACGCTTTTCGTTTTAACGTCCCCCCAGACTCAGATGTGACGAGGTTGGTGCTCTGGTAGCTGTAGCTGCCCCCGACCACTGCGGGCCTGCTGGGGACAGGGGTTGGAGCTGGCAGACCAGAGGGTAAGTACGTCGTAGAGGGGTGGCTGTAGCTGGGGGCGAGGCTCGTCTGGGGAGCGTAGGTGCTGGGGGGGTAGTTGTAGACTGGCGTCGGGGGGCTGTAGCTGGGCACCAGCGTGGGAGTGGACTGGAGAGAGTGAATGGAGGCAGGGGGAAGTGCTGCACTAGGTTGGGGACAGTAACCTGAAGAAAGATAGGTGCCATTGTAGCTGGAGGGGTAGTCGCTGGAGCCGCTACAGGAGCTGCTGCCACTGTAGCCAGAGTCTGAGAGATTACTGTTCACCACCGACACACTACTTATCCCAGGAGGGCCTGCGGTCGAGGCAACAGCCTTGGAACCTGAAAGACTATCATGGCCTCCAGGGGGCACTAGCGAGTAGGAGGCATCACTACTGTGCGTCAGCGGCCAGGGCTCTAGTTCAACCTTCGGGCCATTGAGGCCCCCAAAGGCTCCCGGCTCTGAGTAGGTGCCCACGGCAGGCGGCCGGTCGTACGGCGAGTCCAGGACACCGGAGTACTTCTCGGCGTAGCGCTTCAACAGATTGGAAGCCGTGAGGGCGGAGATGTCGTCGTTTGCCCAAGCGTAGTTGTAAGAGCTGCGGCTGCGGCTGGAGTAAAATTCCGACTTGTGGGCCGGAGAGGAGGTGGTGGAGGAGACGTCCAGGTGCTGCTCAGGCCACTGGCTGAGGGGCTGGGCATGCTCTGGGTTCCAGTGCATCTTTAACAGACCTGAAAACAAACACATGTCATTATAAAATTGCTTTTGTTTCCAGGA
This sequence comes from Aeoliscus strigatus, assembly GCA_901007665.1. Classification (NCBI taxonomy): domain Eukaryota; kingdom Metazoa; phylum Chordata; class Actinopteri; order Syngnathiformes; family Centriscidae; genus Aeoliscus; species Aeoliscus strigatus. Next base: position 265,792 of record CAAKHB010003512.1, read on the forward strand.
AATCGGAAAGAGTTGAGATTGAGAAGTGTCAACAAATCAAACTTGTCATCAAAACTAAAGTGTACGGTCCAAGATTTCAACGGGATTTTCCTCACAAGTAGCCAAGACAAGAAATCGTCTTTCTTCTGTTTTGAAAGGAATGTTTTCAGTGCTGCCATCATGCATGGTGGCAGAGGGAGCTCATATTTCTCAGGGAGGGAGAGGAGGGTAAAGGGGAGCTGGAGGGAGGAAGAGAAAGCTGCTGAAAGAACGAGTGAAAGCAGATCTGTGGGCTGGATGTGTTGTTGTGCCGTTCTCCATCTTATGTTGGAGGAGTGATAAGAGTCCTCTACTATTCCTCGTAGAGCTAGCATCTGCAGGTCTCCCAGAGGACCTATTGTTATCTCCCTGTGCATATTGCTGTGAATGCCTGCTTTCTCCACCCTCCACCCTCCACCCCCACTTACCACCCACCAATCCACCCACCCACCGTACACCAGAGCTCCACAGGCCCAGTGGCCGGCTGGACAGAGGGAGGGAGAGGGGATGGAGGGCGTGTTTGTGTGTGTGTGTGTGTGTGTGGACAGTGGTGTGGAGTGAGTGTGAGAGAGAGACAGAGGTGTGGGGGGGGGGGGCTTTGGAACAGCAGCATAGTGTGCTATTCATCAGCACAGTCTCCCATGGAACATTGGGAAAGTGGAATGTCTGTTCCTCTGGCTGACTTCAGCACTGGCTCTGAGGCCTGATTGATCCTGGATGTTACACCCCCAGCACATCGGCGTGGTAACAGAAGAGAGGACAGCTGAAACATACGCACGCCACCTCATGGAATCCTTCCATTTTATCAGGAAACGGGCGGAGCACACAAACGAGAGCTCTGCTTCGCAGTGGTACCACGCATCAACTACACTTCAGAGACATGACTTTGTCCAACCTCCTGAGCCTTTTAAACACCTGGAAAGAATGCACGTCATGAAACGTGCGCGCGTGAAATCAGCTATTTCATAAGCACTTGCACTACCTCTTGCTGAGGCACTAGTTTGACATTCCACACATAGCTGGGCATTATTGAACTGTCATGATTTACCCTGAGGTGGGGACGTCTGCAGCCAGAAACACAGAGCAAAGAAGGAATATGGAGAAAGCCATCATAACTGGCGTCACTGGCTTCCCTTCAGTGGACGCTTGATGATCCATTATTCATGGCTGTCGGTGTGTGTGGAGCCAGTCTTCTTATTGCCATTTCAATCAAATCTCAGCATCCCCGGTCGGAGGATCTGTTCTAGCGCTCCCACTCTCGAGATCACTCCTAAACTTTGCCCTCTATCTTTACCCCCTTTCCAAACCTCCACATGTGTGTGTTTTCAGATTACGTCCATTATTTATTCAGTCAGATGAGACCGGCAGACCAGATGGCCGTTGGATTATCACGTCCTTCATATTCAAATCCACTGCCTTAAGTTCCCACCGGCCAAACTAGTTCAAGTACTTCCCTAAGCTTTGAGCTGACCCACACAGCCGTGATGCACTCCGTCTCACTCTGTTCACTTGCATTTTTCACAAATATGCTGAAGACACAGGCTTGTCCGCACCCAGATGACCACACATTTTTTGCAGGTCTTTGTCTGGACTGCAGAAACCATACATATCCTGCAGGCCCTTCCCATCTGCAGCCCAACCAGTTTGTGAGTAGCCCCAATAATGGGGCTTGTGTGTGACAGAGATGGATGAGAGCCCAGGGGAGCTCATAAAACCTGCAGCGTGGAGGGAGGGATGGAAAGAGGGTGGGATGGAGGGAGGGGAAGTGGACAGCAGGCACTACGTCCTATGTAAGCGGACAGCAGCAGACATTAGACGACTCACTGAGGCGGGTTAACTGCTGTCCACTCCATCATCAGAATAGAACCGATCCAGGATGGACTTCTCACTCTCAACCTCTATGACCAACTTGATGACCAGCTGGCTGCACCTGGAGAATCAATTCACTATTAAATCTGAGAATAATTACTGTTGATGAATGTATGTCTTCTGTTTGTATACAGTTAGATGGCCCCTGAAAAAAACTGCAGCAGTGCTGTTTCCTGTTTCCCCTGTAATTCTTGCCTTCTGCTGGATTGTTTTTTTTGTTTGTTTGTTTGTTTTCTGAGCAGCAACACTCCACATTAAACTGAGCAGGCTTTAATCTACACTTTCTGCTTAAATCGGAGCCCTCATGTAGATTAATTCTGGAGGGACAAGAAGGCAGCTAAGATTAGAAACAGGAAATCAGGACAATGTGGACATCCTGACTGTAGCAGCACAATCACTAGATTAACTTGGATGTATGCTTCAGCACAACGCTTTTACAAAATAACCTCGACAAAGACATGCAGTGTTAATATAATTTGCGGATTTTGTAAAGCTGCTGTAAGTACAACTTGTTTCCTGACAGATTTCTAATCTCCATTGTGCTTGATCTCTGTGGCTTTTTCTTTCCAGACTCTTTACTATTCTACAATAAAAGACTATGGATTACAATTTATTAAAAAAGGGCATAAGAGCTGCTAATATATTACATCATTCACTGGAATCACTGTATACTGAACACCAGACATGTTGTTTGTGACTTCAGTTTAAAAGGACAGCTATTCTGTTGACCAGTGGCCTCAAATGGCTGCAGGGGGATTGATAAGGACCTGGTGTATATGCATATTAAACTTGCCACCGTGTGTGTTCTTGGCCCCAGGAGAGACAGATGTTCCTCTGCTGACTGCCTTACTGTCTGTGCGGCCATTGTGGTGGACGTCCGTCCAGCAGACGTGCGCGGCTCGGACAATCCAGTTGGCTCTGAGACAAAGGCCGAAGGATCCTATTGTCACAGGCCTGTCTAATTATGGAAATCTTATTAATCTATTCAGCAGCAGTCCACGGACAGCTTTTGTGTCAGCCTGGGATTTATTGAGGGACCTGTGTGAGCTGCATCCTTTTGTAGGAATTCGTGATGAAGAGAGCAGCGCAGCTTTCAGCTGAAACTGGCTTTGAGAAGGCCTGAAAATTAATTTGACTACTTACGTCTCAGGAGGAGGGTGTTAGGGTTTTGTGGTTTCTGTCCTCTAAAGCTCAAATTTGCCATCTGTAAAGTGATTAAATCTCCTGTTGGCTTTGTGAAACGTGATTTGTTCTAGGCTAGAAGAGTCTGGGAGCACTGCCGTGGTTTCCTATAAAAGAAGTATCATTGGTGAGGTGAAACGTTATCTTGGCAGGAAGCCCAGAGATGGAGGGCTCCAGAGCTGTTTCACTGCTCCCCTGAGATTACGTTCCCCTTCTCCCTTCCCGGCACTTTTGTTTTTCCTGCCCTGAGGAACAAAACGGACACGGATGCAACAAGCCTTGTGGGACGGTGTGGTATTAAACTGTGCCGATTGTGAGGAGGCCTCTTGTAAACAAGAGCGCTGTGGATCAATCCAATCAAGGCTCTATTCAGGGCCTTAACCCCCACCCAACATGAACCCGCAGCAAGCACCTTTGCATTGAGCCATAGACTCTGCAGAGCACTCCAACGCAATCTGCCGACACAAGAAAATATGTATTTTAACACTGATTGGCCTTTGTTGTGTTCTCTCATGAGTGTATGTGAATACCCTCATCCACACTGAGACTGTCACTGACTGCGTACAGCTCTGATGTAGCAGCACACTGAGGGATGACTTTGATTCCAAGGGGACAAGCACTTTTACCCAAGAGATCCTCTGCAGGCCGGATGTTTGGCAGCATGGACTTGCGTGATGTTGGTGATGAAGCTGAATGTAACATTGTGGAGGCTCTTGTGGCAGTATTTCAGTTTTGACAACATCGCAGAAAGAGAATGAGAGCATCTATCTTCCAATATGAAGTGTCTCGCTGTGGTAAAGGGGTATGACAGCGCAAAAAATGGTGACAAGGGCAGAGCGTGACATCGTTATGTATTCAGCAAGTGCCGAGAATCGATGAGTCATTGTATATCTTTTTTATTGTAAAAAACACTGCTTTACACAACGGAGTGCTGACTTAAAGGTGCAAAGCTCAGAATCTGTTATTTATCAGTTTGTTATCTTGATTTGTCATCGAGTCAGGAAGCCTCTAAGTCCTCTGTTCTCAAGTTCAGTGTGATTTATGGCTCTAATATCAAACAGGACATTCTCACTAGGCTGCGGTCATCCTGCTGCCGCATACTACCTGGTCTGTCATAAAAACAGCAATCTTAGAGGCCGGCCACATTTCACAGCGTGGCAGGTGGAGACTGGAAAACGGTCTCTGGGCGTTCTCTCACTTTGGTATGAAAAACACATTTTATCAGCTCTTGCTCAGTTTACACCAGCAGACTGAAAGACCATAATGAATTCCTCACGCCGATCGTAAATTGCGATAGTTGAGTCTGATTACAACCCCACAGATGCTAAATAAACTGTTATTGTTGTATTACCAGAAAGCAGCGAGGTCAGTCCTGAAGACCTTTCCCAAACATTGTTAAGATGGGGATAATGCCGACACCGGACAACGAGGACCAAAATTTATAAGCCATGTATAATTGGCCACTGCTAAGGAATATTATTATAAATCCACGCATTAGTCACAGGGCTGCTATCAATCAAAAGAAACACAATCCCACACTCCCACTGGCTCATCTGCTCTCTTTTTCATGGTCCTAAAAAGATGTAATAACAGGAGTGCAGGAGCTCTGGTGGGGAGTTTTCACACCTGCTGCCCAAAGCACGAGCAGACGCAGCTCTTTTCAAACACGCCTCACTGGTCCAATCCCAAGCGCAAGGAGGAGCACATCTCCTGCAGTGGCATTGAGGGATGTCCTCTGCATGTCTCGCAGAGTTTCTGGGCCTTGCTATTTGTACTCCATGTATGAGAATGAGTTAGTCTTGCTCATTTCAATCATACCTCAAGATACCTCAAACAAGCTTTTCTAACAATCACCCCCAATTTGCAATGTCATTCCAAGTTGCAGAGAGGCGCTGTATCCAAACCACTTGATGGCATTTGTTCGGCACGGATGAACTCACAAACATGTTTCAAATTGCTAATGACGGTGCAGCAAAAAGCAAATTCCCATCTGAGGGCGTGCTCATTTTACAGCTATTTTCACTGCACTCTCCAAAACTAGAAAGCCTCCGGAATAATTGCTGGATGCGTCACTTCATGCTTGTAATTTTAGAAACAACTCTCCCATCCCCCGTGCCTGCTAACGCACGTCCACAAATGGCAGAAGCCCGTCCACTCCCCCTCCCCTTCAAGAAAAACAGGGTCCCTATTTTGTGTGACTGCAGGCTGGCTTTAGGTCATTGTGTCCACTAATATATCAAAGAACAGCTGTCCTAAGGCTCTGTGATGACCAATCACCCCTTCCATCTGTCTCACTGGCCCAATCTCAGCTCTGTCACCCCCTCTTCAGCTCTAGCTTTTCCTTCCAATTTTCTTTCGTTGTCTCTCCCCTCCAATATTCCCTCCTTTCCCAATGAGCGTGTGGGCTTTACCTCCTCAGTCCAAAACTCCTGGCCCCTCTGCACTGTTCACACCGCGTGAACAGGGATTTGCTGTCTTCTGCCTACAAACAGAAAACGCAGCTCCTTGTGCGGCTGTGGATTGTATGATCACTGCACTGCAAACACCTAATGGCAGAACAGTTTAAGTATATTTCTCAAGTGTAGTCATATACCAATTAGCTGTGCTGGTGTGAAAGACTCTGATTGTCAAACTTGATTGAATTCTGCTGCCTCAGGAATCCAGTGAAGTGTTGCCATCCAAATGAACCTCACCACCCTGCTTCTTAATTGGGCCCATAACGGGAGCAGGGGTCTCCTTAATGAACTGATGAACCCTTGAAGACACAGAGCACAGGGCCAGTGGACTCACAGGACCCTGGGTCCCTAACCACCTTTTTGTGGACCAATATGCATGCAAGCACACACACACACACACACACACACACACAAATTGGGGGAGCTAATTAGAACTCATTCACACTCTCCACTAATGATCCCTCCTCTTATTCACACACACTTTAGAGAGCTGTGTGTTTACTCAAGGGCCTCACAGGCCCAGCCAATGCACCACTCTTACCACTCTGCCTACAAAAGGGATTGACGATGGTGCAGCGCTCCAACCTGCTCCTTCAGGGGCCTAGATGGGCTCTACAACCACTTTCTTCAACACAAACTACTTCATGACTTGAGCAGAGTCTTTCACAAAGACACTTGCACTAAAACATAAAAACAGAGAGCGAGAGAAAGTGGAGAGGGGTCAGGTAGAGGAGAGTCACAAAAACTACCAGATCTGGACTTCACTGTGTGTGTGTGTGTGTGTGTGTGTGTGTGTGTTGTTTTAATAGAAAAGGTATCGCTACACCAGCAGGGGCCCCCAGCAACAAGAGTTAGGGCACTCCTGGGTTGGTGGCCTGGGACTGATTTAAGAGTGTGTTTGAAGTGCAGATTACAGATTCTTTGCACCAAATCCCTCCAGGAGTATCTATGGCCCCTGGAATCTCTCTCAGGTTTCTTCTCAGGTCCGTCCATGGCTGCTCGCCCCAGCTTCAAGTCATATGGACTGGCCTGAGACAAGGGCCATGGCCGGACACACAGGCTAACTGTGTAAGAACAGTGGTCGTAACAAAAACCCGCGTGTACCTGTCCTGATAGTGTGTCACCGTGGCTACAGTCATACAGAGGGACAGGTCTATGTGCTGGAGAGAAATGCCCACATCAGATGTCAGATGCTTGGAAGTGGTCAAGCACGACATTCCCACAAAGGGAATTCCAACATGGAAGTGAGAGTCTTCACATGTCCTCCACATATGCAACGTCCTCACAGTGGAAGTATGACTGCAGTCTTTAACTGAAAGACTGCGAGCTGCAGTGTCACCTGAACGCACAGGGGCGTGTGTTTGTGTGTCACTGGTCTGAGAGTAAACAGCGTGACTACCTAACACCGCTATGTGCGTTCATATGAGCCCTCTGTCCACACAGACACACACTGGCATGTTGTTCTGATGTGATGGGCAGATGCATGGGGGAACAGAGCTTTTGTGTACATCGGCACGGACAAAACAACTGGACGGAAACCGATAAAACACTGAAACGTATGCGCCGACCTAGAAGCTAATTAGACACAAATGCTTGTATGCAGCAGGCTTAAAGAATCCCAGGAAGATGTAGAGCGCGCCTACTATGAAAGCATGCTAACTATTCCACCAGCAGTTTGTGACATTCTTTGACTTGATGTCCACTTCAGCAGCCGTGAGTGTGCTCAGTCAATATGGACTAGCAGGGTGCAGGGAGCTAATGGAACAACCAGTAAAACGAGCCTTGATGGGAAGCTGCTGAAGCATGTGTTCACGTTTCTTGCAATTGGTTCATCTGTTGTATTTGAGCAGCTTGGACGCAGTGGATTCCTAATGCTGAAACATGTTCTAAGAAAATGAGGTTAAATCAAGCAAGTGACCAATTTGAAGGACATGTTTCATAACAACCCATGAGCTCAGCTACTTATTGAGCTCTAAATTCTATTAATCTGATGGGAAGCAAAGTGTCATGGTTACTGTCAAACATCTGCTCATGAGTCTTTAATTAATTCACACACCCACACACGTCCCCGACACATCTGTTGCTATGCATTAACAGCATGTCTGCACAAAAATAACAAACTGAAATGTCCATAATACTTTTCAGACAGTTGGGTTTGATCACTTCCTCTTGTCTTGTAACTGTCATGCCGATAATGTTCTTTTGAGGTGACTCAAAGCGAAAAAGGGGCTCTGGAGACGGAGGCAGCCCCATGCTGGCCCGCAAACAATGCTGTTTTGGAGGGCTAGAGCGTTGGACTCAAATGAAACCTAGTGGGAGGGTGCAGAAGGTGGGGGGAGTAAACTGGACATGGCAGTTATTGGGTCAGCATTGGAGGGAGAAAAGAAAGAGAAGTAGAAAAAGGAGGGTGAGCAGGAGGCAGTAGGTGTGGATGTAAGTCCGGATCTGTCCGAAACCATCAGCCTCCCTCTGCCTTCCTTCCGCCATCTGTGTCTTCCACCTGGCAATGAAACGTTCACACAGGAACCCTTGCCTGGGTTTGAGCACCACAGCGCACATCAGGGAAAAAGTTTGTGAGTCACTGAGACATGCATGTTTTTACAGATGCCTGTTTTTTTTCCTTCAGTCGGCAAAGTCCAGAACACAGGGAGTCCGCTGTGAAAATGTGAGCGGGAGCTCATTGATTCAGGCAAAGTCCATCTAGAGCCAAGTGCGTCTGTTTGGTGTGACATGCAGTGGAGAGGAAGAAAGGTGCAAAGTACTCACTATATGGGACGATAGGACTCAGCATTCTGTGGAGCTGGTCTCAGTAAAGAGGAATGCTGTTTTGTGAATGCCAGCTATGGTTAGCATCTGATTGGCTGTAGTCCATCACTGGCATGAGCTTGCACTGACAACTGAACAGCCCTGAGAGAGTCAGAAAGAAAAAAAAAGAGACATGAGACAGTTGCAGGCGGCTGCACAATGTCTGAACACTCAAATGTCAACCAACCCCTTCACACAAGGTCACACAGCGACACAAACACTCGCACAAACACACAGCGCAGAGTTCAAGCAGAATATGGAATTACTGACCAACCTGAGAAGCACATCAGGAAAGCAAAAACAGAGACACACACACACACACACATTGTGGTCTGCCAAATTGATGCACACAAGGGTATTCATTATAGTCAGGCATTAAGCTGATTGTGAAGCTGCGTCCAGCCTCTAAAGGAGGCTTTCTAAATCTGCCTCACAAAAAGACTCATGCATACCATTGCTCTGTGCACTGGGGCAATAAAGACCACATTCTTTTGCAGCGGCATGAGCAAATGCTGCAGAAAAATGTTTCCTGCGAGGACAAGGTGACACTTTTCTATCTATCAAGAATGCTAATAGATTTTATTAAAATGCGTTTTGAAAACTCATTCTACAAAGAGTTTAAAAAAAAAAAAAAAAAACAAGCAATGACGGCAATGTATGTTGCAAAATATTTCCACTGGATGAGTTTGTAAATGTCACATTTTAATCATGCACAGACTGAAGAGTTTAATCCTCATTTTTTTATTCTGTGTTTAACTGGAGTTAAAAAAATGCACAACAATGTGGATGCCAAATTAAACTTTTTATACACATTGGTGCATATTCCTTGAAAAACTACAATATGTATGGATAAAGGGAGTTTAAAAAAAAAAAAAAATCAGTGAACACATTTTAACTTTACATTATTTCTTTAGATGTCCTTTCTTAGGAAAATTAGATAATTGGGGGGTGGATAATTAAATTGCACACCATTAAAAAAAATCCCTTAATATTACATATATAAACCAGATATGAGAAAAGAATAAGAAGGACAATCTGATGTATGAATACGAGGCTGTGAACTCATGTAGCATTCACAGACGTTATGCAATGAGCACACGGCTGTCCCTGGACCGGGCTGACTACGAGCCTTCTGCTCTGACTGACTGACAACTTTTAACACTCAGCCCAGAATAACTAACTACCCAACAACGACAAACCACAGCTTCCACTTAAAACAAACACAGGTCAGTGTTGTTCAGGGAGAGGCTGAAACTCAGAGACAGCTTTGCTCAGTGAAATGTCCTGTGGTCAGTGGCCAGAGGGCTGCTACAACACAAAGTCGAACAGTTCCAGAGAAGACAGCAGCCTTACCTATTCATGCCTGCATGTCCTCCATCAGATCTGAGCACTGAGATAATCCCTGGAGCAAACCAGACCTGTCTGTGCACTGCTATGCTTCTTTCCACATATAGGACACAACTCCACACACTCTCTCCCTGCCTCTCTCGCTCCCTCTCCCTTGCTCTGACCAGTGACAACAGAGTGAGCACTCAGCTCCCCTCCCCCATGGATCTCCCATCCCCCTCCCCTTCTTCTCCTCTGACGAGTGTGTGTGTGTGTGCGTGTGTGGGGTGGGGGAGTGTGTGTGTGTGGGGGGGGGTTTGGTTGGTGGAAAAATGCCCAGTGTAAGTTTGATGTGTGGTTTGGGGCTGGAGGATTAGAAATGGTCATATCAGTATCAGATGTACTTATTACTTAAGTACTCTAATTACACAGTGGCAGAAGAAACAAGTTTACGCATGTGCGTGCACACACGCACACACACCTTGAAATGCTCATTGCAAAAGCTGCAATGCAACTTGCGAACCCGTCTCCCAGGAGCATTTGGGCGTTCAGTGCCCTATTACAGGTGGTATAGGGCACATGGATGGGTGGGATTTTGGGAAACTTTTTGACTATAAGTCAGTGTACTTCATGGGTAAATGACAGAAGGTTGTTTTAACACAGGGAGCAGTTATCAAAAATACACTCTTCAAACAAATAAGAACACATGAATGTGGAAATAAGAATGCACTAGGTGTTTTTCTGGCTGAAGTACAGCAGCCGATGGTGCAGATTCATATTATACTTTGTTGTACCTTCTACTTTGACTCGACTATTTAGAAGTTCTGTCAATGCTTCTTCTCATACGTACTTTGGCACAAAAAAGCAGGTCACTTGCGTCTAACACATTCTTTCGGGAAATGCCCTTTCATAGGCACTGAACATCTCTGTCTCTTGCTCTTTGTCCACGCCAGGAATAACTGCAACTATATAGTGGTAAAAGTCCACACCTGAATTACTTTGGGTGAATTACTTTTCAGACCTCCGGGCTTTAGTGCCTTCAGTGCTGAAACATACTGGAGTTAATTTTCATTTTCAAACTGAAGCATTAATGCATTAATGCACAACTCATATAAGTAGGACATCATGTTGTTAAAAACAAGACACGAGATGAAGATGAAAAATGAGCAAGGGCTATAGTGAATATTCCAAGGCAAAATACCTATGACTTAATATGTCGTTGTGCGTCAGAGCTCTGTCTATCTCATGATCAGGGGCTGTTCCAGTTTCATTGACATGTTTGTCTCACACAGCTGTCATGCTGTTTTTAGCGCCACACTGAGGGCCACATGGCCGAGTCATCTTCTCCTGTTACATGGAGCTGGTGCTTCAGTGAAGCTGTAAGACACTGCAGCCATGCACCCACACACTCACACACACACAGGCAGTCACACACCGCCACAAATATTGATTTACAAGTGAGCACAGAGAGTGAGTGAACCAGGAGAAAATGTGAACATGTAATAACATGTTTGTTGTCCAGAGCATCCTTCACTTCATCCTGACGGTGTAGAATGGACAGCATCTGCACTCAGGAGACATGCTGACTTGAAATGACGCAGCCTGCTGAATGGTTCATTGTGGGGATAGTGATGCTTCCTGATCAGTCACTTCACATAGAGCAGTTAAAATTCGTCAGGGGCTTAGGATTGCAGTTTTTGGCGTATTCCTGCGTCTTAATAATAACCTACAAAAGACTCAACCCGAACTACACTTTGAACACATGGTCTCTGACTGTTCTCTTTTGTAAGACATGTGGGCTGAGCTATTTTAGGAGATGCCCTGGTGGTCAGTGACATGGCTCAAATTGGAATGTAGGGCAATACACCCATTGGAGGAAACACTGCAACTCATTAGAGTGGTTACAAAACTTTCATACCCAGTGAGTCCCAGTTCACAACCACAATTAGATTCCTTAATGTTTTCCCTAATATGGGATCCTCAATAGATTTGCTAATGGCGTCTCTGTGGGGGGTTAGGTGAGGGCATGGTTGAGTAGGGACGATGAAAGCAGACAACTCTGGCGCTCTCTCTATCACTCTATTGCCTTATTAGTGCTGAGGCAGCAGTGTGTGGACACGGGCAGCATGCTGAGCCCAGCACTACTGAAGCACAAAAAGACTTCATGGCCCCAGCACACAGGACGAGCCAAAAATGAGGAAAATGAGACTGAAAGTGTAACAGTGAATGAAACTAGCAGGTATGACTGCAAACACCAGCTGAAGCCTTAGTGAGTTTGACAGTGGAGAAGATCCGGCATGCATTTGATATCTCTACACACCTGTGACTGCTCAGGCACTTAGGGGACATTTAGTCCAGTGGGCATTGAGGGACATATATTACTGTCAAGTGTAGAAAGCTGCATAGTTGCATGTTGGTTGGAGGTTAATAGAGAGATATGAAGGCTGAACAACACAGCCATGGCAGGCTGAAAATGACTCTGAATGGACAGAGGGTACAGGTCAACATGCTAGGGTTTGACCTCATACTCTGGGGCATGTCAACTCAACACCTCCATTCAGCAGGTTGTTCCCCCAGCGGTGAAATGTGTTAGCGGGTCAGCTGGTTTCATCAACCTAAAATGATGATTCAGGACTGTGTTTAATTTGGTTAATTGAAAATCTGCATTCAGCACAAGCCTGGAAGGTGATTCGCTAAGCAGAATATCATGGTTTGAGGCCATATGCACATACATATGAGTCAGAGCTGTGCAGTAGGACTGACCTCCTACACTGCTTCATTTAAAACATTGAAACAACAAAGAGTCCAAGTACTGGAATCTGCACATTTTATGAGTAATGCAACAAGCTATGTTGTGTGTAAGGACCGTGATCGATTTGTATGTGCAAATAATGTGGCTTACTCTTAACGGTTGCAGAGACATACTCTTTTTTTATTATGGGTATGCAATGTTCAAGCAGAAGCCTGTGAAACAGGTTAGGGCTTAAAGGGTTACATCTACATTAACAACTATTTCAGTACAACAGACCTATACTGAGAAGAAGATTGATGATCATGTTTCCAGGTGTTGGTTTCTATCAACCCATGAGATGCTAAAAGTTCCACTATGTTCACCAGCTTGCTGTTAACTGTGTTTATTTGTCATCTGGCGCTGACCAGGAGATGTGATTTGAGCTGGCAAAAACAACAATATGAAAGCTTTACGGGCTTAGAGCTTCTGGCAAAAAGTTAAACAACAGAACTGACTTTCAGTTTCTGAAGAGAATGTCTGTAGGTTAATTTGATAAAACTAAGATTAGAAAATTGCCAAATACATGACATAAAAAAGCATATCAGTTAGTTTTCTGTTAGTTTTCGGCTAAATACATCAATACATACATACAATACAGACACCTTTGACTATCAAGGTGAAGTCTTACTCGTGCTACTTGGAAGTCTTTCAATAAAGGTTCCTTTCTGAAGTGGTGTCACAGTAACACTGCCAAAGCTACGGCAAAAACAAATTCAAGGCTGTTTAAACTATTAACACACTTACAGAAATAGCATGAAGTTGAGAACGACATCATTATCGTTTCAACATTAATAGACGTTGTCGCTGACACTGGTCATAACTGATCAGTTCAGAGTTCGAGAATCTGGACGCTTGAATCACTAAATGGCCTAGACCTGGAGTATCGGTCTCGGGGTCTGACCTCAGCAGGAGACTAATTGTTTCCAGGAGTGTGTAGACTGACCTGGACCAAAGCACTCCTTAAGGAAAACTAAACATCCAAATTGAAACATGTAGGCCTGCGGGAAGGAAAGAGTGAGACAAATTTTGTTTTTCAAAACACACATATGCTATTTCTGGTGGTCCCCTTTTGTGTGCAACAATGTATTTGTAGAAAGTTGTGTGTAAGTTGTAGAGTGCATTTATGTGATCACTCACAAACTTTTGTGTTGGTGGTGCTAATCACATCCAGGCTCCCAAAGTTGGCCAATATCAATTCATTAGAGCGCAGCAACGAGTGTCGGAGCTTTGGCCGAGATTAGGGCAAAGTGAGAAATTCAACCCCAGCCCCAGTTGCCCTGAGGAGAGCTAGCTGAGGTGGTGGAAGGAGGAGCTGTGTGTGTGAGTGAGTGTGTGTGTGTGCAGAAAGACAGAGGGGGTGGAGGGACGTTTGGGAGGGGGGGTGTAAGGAGGATTACTAGTGGGAGGTTCAGCTGTTTATTATTCCAATTCTATCTCTAACAGCTGAAAATTGGAGAATTAGGCAGCAGCCCTAAGCAACCTGGGGATCAATGTGGAGGGGTTAAACCCCGTGGCATGGCTCCACATACTGACGGGGCACGCAGATACTGACGCAGCACATGCACACACCTGACAGAGGTCATTCACGAAACTTAACAGACACATCAGATTTACCGCTCTGAAGTGATAAGACACTCAGAGACTTCACAGGTCGATAATAGCCTCACATTTCAGAGACGCGGGTGAGCGTTTGAAAAACATAAGGCTGCTAACTGCTTGAGGTTTGTTGAGAATCTATTGAGCCTTCTCCTTTTATAGTTATGAGCTGCACTGGGTTGGAAACATACGTTGAACCATGTACAAAGGGACACATTGCTTTTGTACTGCGCATCGAGACAGGAGAGGAATTTCTGAAAAATAACAAAAACAGTGAACTGATCTCCTCAAAACACGTTGGAACATCTATCCACCTCCCAATGCATCTAGTGGACACATGGACTTTTTCTGGTGCAGACACGTCAGGCATCAGGCTGCAGCGTCAGGCGTCTGCTCACGTCGACGCATGTTGTTAATCTGGACAAGGGCATGTGACACTGGGAACTCAGAAACCTGAACTCTCCACGTCATGCATGCATGTAGTCTGAGGGCCTGGGATTTGGACATATGGAGGTCAAATAAAAATTGAAAGGGATGTTTCATATTACGATCTACACAGGCATTTTGTCTTTTGGAATGTGAGGATTGTTGTGTGTTTTCAAGGAGTGACAGGTATGAGCGGCAGCTCACAGCACCAGCCAAACATTAACTTCAGAGTAGGGGGTCAATATATTTACAATTATTTAGGATAATTTGGCTTAGAAATAATACATATAAGACATAACAAACCTAAAGTAAACTGTCAGTTATGCGTTTCTCAAAAAAGACAACACAGATAATGAAACGGACTGATTTCATCATTTCAAATATTTCTTTGGCATGTTCCATAAATACTGCAAAATATATTATGAATTCTTCAGGCCACCATCATGTGATGACAATCTAATATCATGACAGCTCAGCATGGAGATCTGAACACTCTGGGGAATGTTTGCTGTCATACAGACGCCAGCTCTCACAATAAAACGAGCTCAAACCACAGGCAAAGTAAAACAATCTGAGCTGCTCGCAGGATTATTCTTTAATGTGAACAGAGGATTAAATCTATTAATGTGTGTGTTCGGTGTTGTGTGCATCCTTTCAGCCTCCCAACTTTGAGCTGTAGTTGAAGACAAAGAGCTAATCCACTAGTTGAAGGGCCTAAGACTTACTATGAAGAGGTAACTAAACAGGATCAAAACACCCGTTCCTCTCTGCCTTTAAATCCTGAACCACTAATTACCTGTCCTCCACATGCACTGTTTTCAACAATTTGATTTGTATTTGTGTGTGTATGAGTCTGTGATGAGGTTTGCCTCTGTGTACTCACAAGTTTAAATTAACGGTACAAACAAAATCCAGCTCCAAGCACCATTTGTGATATACAGACGCATCAGTTCAATCAAATTGAAAAAATAATTTGTATATAAATGACCATCTTGAGACACATCCATCATAGGCCTGCAAGTGATCAAAGGCTCATGAAAATGATAACTGATGCAAAGCAGAGCGTTGCTTACTGAGGCAGGTTGTGTGTTGATGCTGAAAGTCCCTGACATTAATTTGCAAAACCGCTTACTTAATGAAGAGCATTTACTTAAATAATGGCATTCATTTAGTCACTGTGAATAGGTCAGCTGCAAATGGCATGAATGTATTCAAATATCTTCCAACCGATATCCTCTGCTGTCATGCAACTGAACTATGATTCACGCTGCACTTTAAGCCAACTCAGCTGGTTGCCGTACAGTTCATTCACAGTGGTGCTCGAGAAGAACAGCGCGGTGACATTTTTCCTCAATCAATTTTGTAATTTTTTTTCTGTGTCCGAAAGGGGAACACAAGTTTACTGAGATAAATCTATTGCTCAAAACTAAATGATATTGATAAAAAATTACCTTTCATTCGGGGTTCTGGAGTGATGCAGCTGTCTGTGAGTAAAATCTCACTTAATTATGACTCAGTCACAAACGTCTCAAACCAGTAGGTATTGACTGATGTGTTCTCGGCAAAAACGAACTTCAAAAAAATGATTGAAAATTGATTTAATTTGGAAAAGACAATTCATATATATGCGGGGCAGGCAAAGGGGAATCAATAATTGCCATCTGCATGCAAAACAGCGAGTCAGTGGGAATATGAAAGGACACCACAGCTTTACTGGGGGAAATATTAGCTTTCTAAATAAGGAGATTTGTGTTCATTCAGCAGTGTGTGAGTGAATGAGAAAAGATCACATATACAAGGCAGATCCATGTGCGTGAGCAACATTAAATGAGATTAAGCCACCTACTAATTTCATTACTCTGAATCCTTTAATTAAGAATCATAATCATTAATATTAATCATTTCTCAAGACTGAACAGATCTCAGATTTATTTCCCCTGCTCCGAATTGGAGGACTAATGAGGATCAACCCTAAAAGAGGGAGTCCGTCTCTCCCTC
>CAAKHB010003512.1:282278-302242 GCA_901007665.1 Aeoliscus strigatus
AAATTGATTTAATTTGGAAAAGACAATTCATATATATGCGGGGCAGGCAAAGGGGAATCAATAATTGCCATCTGCATGCAAAACAGCGAGTCAGTGGGAATATGAAAGGACACCACAGCTTTATTGGGGGAAATATTATATATCCTTTAATATTAAATATTATATCCTTTAATTAAGAATCATAATCATTAATATTAATCATTTCTCAAGACTGAACAGATCTCAGATTTATTTCCCCTGCTCCGAATTGGAGGACTAATGAGGATCAACCCTAAAAGAGGGAGTCCGTCTCTCCCTCATGTGATTGTCACAATAATTGTGTTCATCCCTCCTTTTTCTCCTGCAGCAGCAGAGGTTGGTGGGGAGCTAATGGCTATTCTCCACTCCTTATTAAACCCTTTCTCCAGGGTCCAACTCGTGCCCAGTGTTCAAGGAAACAGGGGCAGCAGAGCGGGACGCGGCTCACCGGGACGTCTTTTCTTAAGTGTCCATGCTGTTGGAGAAGACCTGGACAAAGCAGCAGCTTGGTGAAAGCTGCCTGTTGTCCACCTAATCCTAACTATGGCCCTGTTTCCATTGACAACGCGAAGCCCAACAATGGTCTCTTTTAAGAGTTGTTCTCTTCACTGACAAAGTGACATGGCAACAATAGAAGTGGACACTCAAGGAATAGAAAATGTCCATGATCACCCACATGCTTTCCGCACATCTTACAGGAACCAAACATCAGCTGTACATTACTGTCTAAAAAAAAAAACGCTGGGAGCAGAAATGACAAGCCACAAACAGATCAGTCGTCCATATCTTTCACTAATGAACGCAATAAACAGGATCCCAGGACAAGCAGTTGTACCCAACCAAAGGGTGAAATAGGCTTCATCGGGAAATCTGGTATAAAATGATTTCTCTTCTGCAACATCAGCCTCATCTCGATTTTCTTGGCTTGCTTTTTCCTGTCCTTTGAGCACATTTGCTGACCAACAGAAAGGGAAGATGAATGCTTCCATTTCAGATGCTGAGGCCCCCCTTCTCTCATCTTCTTCGATCCAGATTTCACATTAAACATGTAATAGCATACGACCCTGCAAGGCACGATTCTCATTCAGGTGTGCCATGTTATATGAATGAGATTTGGTAAAATGCCAATATTTATGCACATACATTCGCATTCGGCGCCTTTCTCATCATTGCATCTACTTCAGAGCTATCGGAATTGCACCTGTCATTTGATATATCAAATTATATCGAGGGATACACAAGCGGGTGCATGTACGCGCACAGGCAAACTGGAAATCCAGCCACAGAATGTGCAACCACTCTGCCCGGACACCGGTTCGCCTGTAATGAGCTTCTGCCAGCTCTTCGCAGCACTATCACGCCAACTACAGCTACAGTTGCTGGGAAGGTCATCTGTCAGTGGATGAACTAGGCTGTGGCCGTTTCACATCCCCAGGAGGTCTGCAGCGAGAAGAGAGGCGTCTCTGAAGGACACTTTCCCTCCACTCCTGTGCTCTAATTCAATCTTTCTGACAGGGTAGCGGTGTCCCAGTGTCTGCCAACCCAGTAATCTTTGTGTAATTGAGTTCCCAATCAGCCATCCATCAATAATGCATCTGGTTCCATGAGGGAAGAGACGACCACACTGCTCCAGCCCTCTGCACGGAGGAAGGAGACAGGATTCTGTGGCAACTGACCAGAACAATCTATTACTTCCTGGAGATCTGATCACTCACCAGCCCCTCTGGCTTGTGTCTCACCCAAACTACTTTAGATATAATGCTATGTCCAACATTCAAGAAAAACACTGATTCTAGAGGCAGAAGTCACATAAATTGCTGAAAATGTTGTTTTTAGCAAAATATTTACCAATCATTTACAATGATGAATGAAACCAGGGGCCGTGTCACAGGGCAGGTTTAGTGGCAAATTCCCTCTTAGGTCAGGGTTAGTGAAAAAATGACTTTAAACATCAAACTTTAAATACGTTTGATTTCTGTCACTTGTGAAAAAAGAAAAGAATACTCATGAGATTATGAACAATCTGAGTTTTGAGCTTTGTGAATCAGATCCAGGCTAGAACAAAAGGATAAATCTACAAATGAAAGCAACGTCAACGTCACCTGGGATAAATTATCCAGCAAACAATTTCCCTTCACTCACAGTTTGATGTCGACTGACATCTGTACTGTCTTCTCCCATCAAAGTAAAAGCAAACAACCACGGTTGTCATCCCTCTCTGGCCCTTCTGCCTCATCTTCTCATGTTCCACGTTACAATGAACAGAACAGAACCACTTTTTGGCAAAGACTTACAGATCGTTTTTACTGATGATGATGTTCAGGGAACATTTCAGGAAGACATCAGAAAGTTCTTAAAGACCCTTTGGTTTGCAAATATCTCTTTAAACTTCCACTGAGACAGACCTTCAAAGTCCACCCACATTTACTTCACTTTTCAATTGAGAGTGCATGCCAACCCATCAATTAGTGACTAAGACCATGGTCTTCCAAGGTTAAACTGTACAGCTGTCAGAATGATTTTCAATTATACAGCCAGGAAGCCCCGGTGACAGCTCACGGGCTCCTACCTCCCTCTCTGGTCTCACAGGGTCGTTTACAATAGCAAACGCCTCCCATAGATAATTGTATCACCACCTTCCCTCTCTGTCTGCCACTGTGTTATCCCCATTTTCAATTTCCGATCTTGGAACACCTGGGATCCCTTTTCCAAGATTGTGTTTGCCTGACCTGATCCTATGAATTAAATGATTTGACGAGACATTTTGAGAGAGAAAAAAAAAAGTCTAGATGTGACACGTGCTTTGAACTGTAGACAGCTTTCTCCCTTAAAACTTACAAAAAAGCACTTAATCTATATAATTTGTGGCTTCCCACATCTGTCATGCTCCCTGGTTCCCTGTTCCTCAACCCATGGTTCTGTCAGATTAATGGTTCATTTAAGTCCCCCATTAGATCACATTACACCGGTCAGCCAACGCATACTGTACACCCCCCAGGGAATAAATCACATCATGAAAATGTTAATCAATCTCAATAAGTGACTGTACATGATGTGTTTGATGTAAAAGACTCTGACAAAGGTTTATCCCAAGAGGAGCAAATTACTGTCACTCACAGGCAGACTGTGTCAAACAGCAGTGGAGCTATTGGCAAGTCACAGCCGTGAGTCTATGGAGGTCAGGAGCGAATCAGGGAGGAATCCTATATTTGCCGTGTCTACAACCAGAAAGATGAGAGCTATTACAGCAGTCAGTGGTCCGAGCTGCTTCCTGCGGTCAGCTGAACCAAAAGTTACAAAATGGGGTGCTTGCCGAGGCAATTTTTGAGAAACCATTCTGCAGTGCATAGTATTGTGACAAGGGTGTGTTCAAGATAATTCAGTGAGTTCCAGCCATGGAAGAGGTTCACACCACACAACAACACTGTTCCCAGCTGCAGGTTAATTCAATCCAGCGAGTTCCATTTTAAGGCTGCTGTCAGGCTCAGGTCTGCAGTGTGACATTGTGAGGGAGAGGTAATTACATTTTGGCCCAGTCCGGCAACTCAGCGTCTATTCAGAGGCTGCTGTCAGTGCCCTCCTCCTATAGACCACAGCCACCAAAGGAATGTCCAGCTCTGGACACACGACTTGGACAAACAGCTCCACTGACTGCACCGCTGCACTTCACAGGCCCCGGCAGCAGACTCGGAACCGTGAAATGGCAAACTTTCATTTCACGGACGTTGCTGTGTTTCACGTTCGATAGAGAGGCATGTCAGGTTATTGGCTTTTCGAGGAGGAGATTTTTTTTTTTTTTGCCTGGCAACAGAAATTGCATTTAATTAAAATCCTTAATACATCTGTTTCTAATTGACTGGAATCTATTTATCTATCTATCTACATGGGCCTTTAGGCAGCTCCTCTGCATTTAGTAGTCCCAAGCGGTGCAGTAGATTTGTGTCATGACAGACAGTGTAAGATACTTGAGTGGTCGGATTACTGGCCCTACACGTGTCCAATGACTAGGTGAAACAGAGAGATTGCATATTCACAGAGAGATAACATGTGTTCACATGTAAACAATCCCCCGTGTCAGCTGTGTAATTATTGAACAATGAAATGTAACTGTGCTATAAGTCAAGGCCTGTGGACTTTGACGCAAACGTGAAACTTAGCCAACAGTATTTTATAGTTTCTCTCGAGTCAGTGTGTGCACCTGCCCACAAAACTTTGTGATAGATTTACAGCTTTGCTGATGCTCCCAATTCATGTGTGGTCATGTTGTACTTGTCCATTGTGTACTATTGATCAGGCTCTAGTGAATCTTGTGACTAAAGCTTCACCCTATCCCTGCAGAATAAATCACAGTATTGACCCTGTGGTTATCAATAAAGGTAATGACAAACATCTGGCCCCACCTTTAATGGAATCGACAGAGTCTTCCTGGCAGCAGCCCAGCACTGGCCACACATAGATTACCTTGATCTTTTCAGTGGGAACCCACTCTTACTATGCAAATGAGGACAGAAATGCAATCACCATCTAAAGTAATGCTCCTATTGAATAAAGAGCTGAAAATCTCCATAAACACCAAAGAAAAAAGAATGTCGGCCTGTTTGACCGACTAAGATTTATTCTGTCAGGTCTCTGACACAGTGTATCTATGTCAATGGTGGAATAAGTGAGGAGATCAATGGTCACTTGACGAAGGTCCAGAGGTGCTGAGCAGGACTTTTGGAGTGGCTTGCAGAGGCAGCACTCCGCCCTGTGTGTGGCTCTACAGAGGACTTTCTAATCAGGGTCTTGTGTGGCAACATGAATGCATCACCATGAAAATGAGTAACACATATGCTTGATACAGTAATATTTGATTAAAAGAGAGAGAGTCTTCTTTTAACCGCCCCTGGATCAATGCACAGCCGAGAGACAAAATACTTTGTGTTGTTACACTCAGGGCAGGAAGCGAGGATGGGACTGGACAGAAATTTATCATATTGCTCGGACAGCTGCATTACTGAGAACAGAACAGGTAGATGCCCCCCAGCCCAGTTAGTGTTTCACTGTAAAATGAAAATCTAATGGAACATGTTCAGCAGTCTAATAGTGAATGACACACAATTGCACTCTATTGACAGTATTGAATTCTTAAAGGTACTCCAACAGCAAGCAATTACCGCTCACTATCACATACAATTTGAAAAAACATCATTTTGCTCTAATGTAAATGTTACAGCTGATATTTGCCTTCACGGGCCCAATGACAAAACGACGTTCTGACGTCCACACAACAAGAAACGTGCAACACATCATGGACGGCTGAATTTATGCAGAGTTTAATGATCGAGCAAAGACTTGTATGTGTTCGAGGCAAATTAAGACAATGACACGAGTCGGTTTCCTCCTCCTTGGACTTCAATGAGATGATCGCCAGTGAAAATTTATCAGCACACCATAAAATTCAGTCATGTGTCTCCAGGCTTCCATCAGCTTTTCTTTTGGGGTTCCACTTCATTTACTGGATGGGCTGGACTTCAATATGTGAGGGGCTCATAAAGTAGAGAAGTACACACACTGCACACGGAAGGAAAAACATAAACATTTACTAGAACAATTTAATTATCAGGGGCTTTAGAGCTTGCTTTGTCTGGAGTCACCCCATTCAAATCTGTGGGGAAGTTTATTTGTGTACACAGTATGTACATATGTATATAAAAACAACACTTGAAGATGACTGTAATGAAAAAATGAACCCAGATTTTCTTAAAAAAGGTCAAGAGGGCATTAAAAACATGGAACAGCAGGACGTCTTTACATGTCTTCACATAAACTGTGAAGTTTATTGTCGAAATGATAATACATTTGTCTCAGGGACAATAGATCCATCAGCTCCCACAGTACTTTAAGTTCACATGGCCAACTCACAACCGGCACTGAACTCTTTCTGTTGGGTTTTTTCTGGAAACACTTTGTTTATTTTGAGGATTTTTCTTTTTTAAATTTACGGTAAATTGAGGCTGCCCTGAACCTTCCTGACCAATCCTGTTACTGCTGGGATTTGTTCTGGTGCAGCTATAAAAGATTAGTCCTCAAGGAAAAAGAATGGACTTGATTAGCTAGACAGCAATTTAATGGGATTGTCAGAGGGCCTACAATAAATCAGCTTTTGTGATTAAATGGGATCTCCAGTAAAAGTTGTGTGTCTCCAAATCAATAACTATTGAATGTTGCTCCTTTTGTTCCGAGCAAAGGAGGGAAAAAGCTAAAGAAACAAAGCCAAAATTTCCGGTGGGCTAATGACCCCCTCAGCTAGTGTCGAGAAGCAGCTTATGTGTTCACCAGGGAGGCGGAGAGGGAGGGTGAGTCGCCACTCAGCCGGGAGCCGAAAGGCTCGGTCCTTATTTGAAAATGTGATGGATGGACAGATTTGTGTTTGGAGTAAAAACAGAGCATTACAGAATCATAGTGGAATTATTTGAAGACAAATGGACTTACATAGGAGCACGTACCAGCCTTATTAGGACAGATGCTGAAAAAAGACAGTAATGCCTAATCGCAGACTGACCTGTCCTCCCTCTCTGGACCTGCCTGGGCATTTGTGCAATGAAGGATTTGAGCTCGGTCAAACACTTGGTGAAAGAACTGGGATTTGACTATTAGTGGGAGAATTAGATGGTGTGGAGGCAGAAAGTCTCCATCCAGCCTATGACCCCGTGCACCGATGGAGAGCTGCCCCAGTCAATTAGGCAGCACAGCTCTGACTCTTCCAAACACTATGAAGAGACCATAGATCATCACATCAGCCTAAATAGAAAATATTATTGACCGACGGGTGTTTATCCTGGTGAATCAGACATGGGATTTGGATCCTGCAATAGGTATCTAAAGGTTAAAAGATTTATTGATGTTCTGAGGTGTATTGTGCTTTTCTGCAAAATCCCAAAAAGAGGACATTCATCAAACATGACTGCACTATGAATATGACCACTTCTTCTGTCTTGTGTAATACTGGTTCAAGCCTGTTAACCCCCCAGCTGTATGACTGTGGCCCTGCGCTGTATCTCTGGTGTGGTGAGTACTGACTCTCCCATCCACTTCACACATCACATCATCTCAGAGGGTTCCAAGAGCGTTCCAGGTCCTACCAGCCTGCTCTACATTCCTGCTGCTTTGATAATATGGGGGGTCTCCGTGTCTGTCCATCATCATCGTTTCCCCTCTCCTCCACCTTTAAAACTCCTCTGATCCCCCCACATGCATCACCACTCTCTTGCTCTCTCTCTCTCTCTCTCCTCCCCCAGCTCAGAGGAATTCTTCAGCTCTGGACAATGTTTCATTTCTTCACAGGCCACAGCCTTGATAGCTTAATGGTAAAGAGAAGAACATGCACTGAGAGACTGTGGGCTTCTAAGTCCTGTCCTCTCTATACAAAGAAGCTATGCTCTTGGCCTGCTTGCCACAAAGAGACAATATGTGGAAGGTATATGTTGACTGCTTTCATATCTGTAGCAGGCCTGGCTAGGCCTTTTGTAGAACAACAGCTACAATCACAAGGACAACACAAGAGCAGGGGGCAACCTTGAATATTGTCCAACAGCAAGTGAAAAACATTCCATACAATCATGCCATGTATATGAGCTTCCACTTCATTCCATCTCATTGTTGTTGGCTCTGCTCTTTCTCATTGCCCAGTTTTCCATGTGACAGGCAGCCTTTCGTAACAACAGCAATGCAAGACGAGTTGAAGTGTTGAAAAGTTTAAAGGTTTAGCGGTAGCAGCATGTCAGCTGAAATCTAAAAATAAAAAACACCCATTTGACTAATATCACACCCATTTTGTTACATCTCTCATAAAACACAACAGACTTTTGTGTTTCCCCCACACACCCATGAAAGGCCTTTCATGGGTGTGTGGGCCTTTCTCTGCCTTTCTTACAATCTCATCAGATTTATTTACATGTGATTTACTGCACAAATATCTTGAGAATATCCCAAATGATAAATTAGGAGGCAGCTCAGACTTAATTTTCATGCGGCACTGGACCAGCTGGACGTTGCACAGAGAACAGCATTCCACTTATGACAGCAGATGAGGCTATGGATTATAGACACGTTCTACCGGTAGGTTTGGTTGGGTCTGATAGTCCGCCATAATTATAACAACAAAATACAGCAGCATAAGAAGCAACTGATGCTACAGCTGCAGGGCCATGCAAGAAACAGTCCAAACTCCTGCCAACAGTACAGTACTGCTAAAGTACACAGGAACAGAATGCTGCTCACGGTACAATGAATTTCAATTTGAGCGGTGGCTGGATGCTGCACCGCAACAGCCCGTGTTTCTCTTATTGCGTGTGTAAGTTCTAATCTCACAGAAGTATGCTGAACACCTGGAGGATAACAAACAAAGACATTTTATTTATTACAAATTATTATTATTATTTTATGATTATTGTTGTTGTTTTGTTGTCGTTGTTATTATATTTATATAATATGTATGATAGTCAAGTCAACTTAAGACACATTAATCATAATTTTCACCACTGAACCATTATGACGGAGAACACCAAAACGACCATTCAACAACAGCATGTGGGTGCATCTTCATCATCTGCCCAACCACCAACTGACAACCTGGAGAAACTCAGATTTTGTATTTGACCGTAATGCAACATTTTCACAGAGATTGACGGAATATCAAAGGGTGAGCAAAACAAAGAAAATCACCAGGCATGTTTCTAACCCTCTGTGCAGGTTTTCTGAGAAACACAGCACACCACTGACCTTCACTTGCTGTTTGAGGGACATCCATGATGTTGCTTTTACAGCCATGCCCCCCCCCCCACCCCACCACCTTCCTCTCCGTGCCTATAATAGCATGGCTCATAGCCATTTTCAGCTATAGGACATTTTATGATAGTCATAGCTATGACTTTAAACCAGGCTAGTGGCAGCATCGGCATGGCTGGATACGTAGGACAAGGTGCAGGCTGACCCTGAACCAGCCCCCACACCATTTCCCCAGAATGAGGGCTAGCAGACAGGCAAGATTATGACAGTACAGGTGTGTGGTGTGGGTTAATCTCAGGTGTTATGAGCAGGTTTTAATATAGATGGTCAGTGAGTATTTGACAGAAGATAATTGCTTCTAGGGTTGTCACAGATGGTGCTGGTTGATCTGTTAACTTCAAGTCAGGCCAGAGCTCCGTCAAGGACATTTTTACTGCTCGGACCTCCTTATCTTCCCCTCACAATGTCAATCAGTTCTCCTCCTGCACACGTTGACTTTGTGTGCTTCGGTGTAATTTTCTGTATCATTTTATTTACTGAGTGATTATGGCACATGGGTTTAGACAGAGGTGTTCATAAATGGACAAAACAATTCAATCCCATTGTGGATTGTTTGATCATACACAGGTGCAAATTAAAGTTTGGTCTGGACACCAGTAGTGTTGTCGTAGTAATAGTAGAAGTACTTGGAACATGTATTACAAAAAAGATTTGATTTAAAGTCACATCAGATTTTATTTGGATATTTGTATTATAATAATAAATGTATGAAAAGGGAGAAATGAGCATATTAGTACTTGAGTGATACTGTGTTTGTAAAAAACAAACAAGAACCCTCCAAAAAACACTAACAAATGTTAGTCAATACAGTAATGCAATTGTTGACATAATTCCAAAAATACTGGCCAAGTAAATCGTATGAATACTTAGATAGATATAAATCAAATGGCTTTGCTGTAGCCTATGTACCCAGACAGCAAAATAAGTCCAAGCTCTTTTATAACCTATCCGATCCAGCATGCACACACACACAACAGAAACAACAGACACAGAAACAGTGAAACAAATCAAGAGTGACAGAGAACAGCAGCAGAATGATAAAGGTCTGTGCTTGCCTCTCATCAGAGCTATTCCAAGCTGCTGCCCTGTCAGGACACTCCCCAGATGAGGTCTCTCAAGGCGGAGAAAGAGCTGTCATAACAGGATGCCTTGAGGGCCGTTCACACAGACAGAGAGACGTGTTAGACCCATGCAGGACTTGTCTGCAAATGAGTGGTCCTGGTTACGGCCACAGATCGACAGCTATCATTCAGGAGCCACCAACTTTCTCTCTCCATCTCCTCTACCCTTTCACTTTCCTTCCTCCGAGGGAGTATCAGTGGGGAGTAAGCACTTCTGACAGGTTTACTTAAATATTTATGCTGACAGGGTAAAGACAAGAATGTTATCTCCAACAGGACGCTCCTCCATATGAACACATGCAGACATGCACATGAAACATTTGCTTCCTAAACCCTTCCAACCTCTTCTGAGAGCTAGTTGAAAGGCATCTGGCCCACGAAAACGATTGGAAACACTGATAAAAATAGGCCCAAATGTGCACAGCTGCTTTCATCTGGGGCTGTGAATATGACTGATCTACGTGCATGTTACATTTACTGCGCAAAGGTCAAGAAAGGAATTATGGCACTAATAAAATTTAAATAAAAAAACAGAAATCCTCACTGCCCCCTCAAAGCTAGTGAAATGCTCGGCCCTCCGGTTCCACGCAGATGGACTGGTGTTTACAGGGAGGTGGGCCTCAGGGACGTGTGTTAAAGAACGAGGCAGCGCTGTACACAGATGCCACATCTCATGTGATGCACATCCCATTAAAGGAGAATGGACAGCTCTTCCAATCAACAGATCACCTTTTCAAACAGTTCTTTGTTCTCTGACCCCCTGGCAGCTGGCAGCAATTAGCTGCCAGGACAGGACACAGCAGTCCAGTTGCCAGTCAGTCCATTATGGCGCTGGGTGAAGTATGGGAGTGGAATCCCAAACGCTGGGGGCTGTAAATTAGAGCTCTGATAAATGTTGGGAACCCTTACTTCCAAACTCAGTGTTGGCAACATTTCAAGGCTGGTCACATCTAAAGCAGGGCAACATGTGTTTTGTCCTATTCATGCTGTTGGAGGATGTGTGCATTTGAATATTGTGTCAATACACAGCTGCATTGCGTTGACAAGTTGACAAAGCATAGGTGCTGGCATCATTGGACTACCAAGTTTCCCCTTGAAAAGTCTTGTTGCTGACAGCAATAATAAATTGCAATCTGGGCAATCTATCGGTCAGCTTGAACCCTTTAAGTCCTTAAGAAAGAGAGGCGGGAAAAATCAATTTGCAATTTACATCAGGATGATGAGTGTTGAAAACACTAAGAAACAGACATCTCCAAGGATCCAAGTATAATTACATCCTGGGTAGAACAGAGCTGTGGCTCCGACATCACCGTGGGTTTGGCGATCAATGGTGCTGAGTAGAGTTTGGAGTAGGTAAACTCATGTCATTCAGGAGCACTGCTCAACGCACTGCTAGATGTCCACACAGGGAAGTGGTTTGTGTCGCATCAGTGGGAATTGAGTTTGTGATGACAACCTCTTAGTAGCTCTGCCTCCTGGAAACATGGCTACCTGGCTCACACACAATGGGGCTGGTGGAAAGAGGACACCTCCATGTTTAAGAAGCTCACTGAGCCAGGATGGCGTCGCAGGTGCCAGAGGCCGCTGTCATGTTTTGTGGAGGCCAAAAGATGTCAAACTAAAGACAACAGTACAGGTGCTAGGAGAGTGCTGCAGACAAAGGTTTTTGTTTTGATAGCGAACAGAGAGCAGGGTGAGGTGTGCAGGAATCATTTCCATTCTCTATTCAGCCCTTAGCTACACACACAGCACATTAAAAGGCTCTCCACAGACTCACGCAGAGAGCACGGCGCACAGCTAGAGACAGGCAAAAAGTCATAATGAAAAACAGAAGCGGAGGGAGGTAAGTGAATAGTCGCAGTTTCAACTGTTTTTGTTTTGTGGCAGAGACAGAAAGAAGAGGCAGAAAAAGGAGCAGGCTCAAAGGGTTAAATGTTGGCAAAAAGTGGGGAGGGGACAAAAGGTCCATTGTAAGGGCCAAAAGTGTCCCCGGAAAGGAGGGGAGAGAAAAGAAAGCCACCACTGGCTGGGCCCCGTTCCCATTGTAAGTGAAGGGGAGTGCAGCCACGCATGACAGATGTCCCTGGCCATTGTTTCCACAGCAGCCTCCTCTCTGCCTCCCGCTTTGGCTCTGGAATTCCATGAGACCGTCTCTGCCTGTGAGAGTCGTTCAACGTGCCTTGCCTCGCCTTTCCCACCACCGTCCTGGTCGTGCACAGTGGGCGTGAACGCAGACTCACATGGTGGGGAAAGGGCGACACTTCTCCAGAGGGGCTCTTCGTGGGGCAGTTTCCTCACTACAGGCCAGTTATGTATGCATCAAAACATGTGTATTACAAGCGA
Organism: Aeoliscus strigatus; assembly: GCA_901007665.1. NCBI lineage: Eukaryota > Metazoa > Chordata > Actinopteri > Syngnathiformes > Centriscidae > Aeoliscus > Aeoliscus strigatus. The sequence goes on from CAAKHB010003512.1 coordinate 294,590, forward strand.
TCAGAGCTGCTGCATGTTAGCATGAACATCTGGTACTGTTCACGACCACAACATGAAATCTGACATTCACCAACTCAAAAATCAATTGTGAAAAGGTCTATTGCATTTGTAATCATAGACTGTCTAGATGCAGTAAGATATAAGCCTTAGTATTTTCTGTGGAAAATCAGTCAACAAAATGTTGAGTGAGTTTCAGGTGAAAGCTTTTCGCAAAATACAGAGGTAAGCTGTAAGTTGAGGTAAGCTGTTTTTACAAAGCGATGACGTTTTGCATTCCCCATTCAGAAGCCCACCATGTGGCAGACTGAGAGAGGCGGCTTGTTGGACTGTCAGTCACAGCAACAGTGTGCCAGTGGGAAGTGAGATCAACAATGGCCCTGTCTGGTTAATGGGTGAGAGAAATAGCGGACAATCATTCATTTCTAGGCCGTACCACCACACTGTCTGTTGTCTGTCCTATTCTTTTAGTTGGAGACACAATCTACCAACACTTGCTCGCTCAGATTCCAGTTGCCCCACCCCCGCCCGCCTGTTAGCATTCATTTCAAACACACACATACACACTCACATTCCAATGCATACGTATGAGAGGGTGACAGAAAGAGAGAGAGATCTCTACACAGGGTGGAAAATCTTTTTGAAAGCTATGAATGTTTACCGGGTGATCAATGGCCGGCTGTTAAATCATTTTGAGTTAAAAAGTTGTTACTCTGTGCCGTACACCCCCTCTGCCCCAAACTCAAAATAAACACTGCATCAGCACAAAAACCTAGTCCAAATTACACGTCCGGGTCAGGAAGTGAACACGTCAACAGCAATGTAAAGGCAGAGACAATTAATAATCACATTGCATTTCAACAAAAACATACTGCAGCAGCACAACTCATCTGTTAAGTTGTATAAACCATTTAAATAACAATTCCAGAGGAAAAGGGCCCTGGGCAAAATATGATTGACAAAAAAGAAGTACATGTCTGCACATCTTAACGTGTAGTAAAGATCAAAGTGACTGCTTAAATCTTAATACTAAAAAACAAAAACGTAACACAGACCCATGAACAGGATGCAAAGCCTGATACAGTAGTAGTATTTTATGTATTATTTTAGTATCGGGCTATGACCCTAGCAGTGTTTACACACTGAATCAAGTATGTGCAGTATTTGACCTATTTCAACTATCTGTACTTACTGTAATTATATTTCTAACTGTGCCTTTGGCAAATCATTTTAGTTAATTATAAAATCACACTATACACTGCCATGTAAAAGAGACATTATTTGTCAAAAGTGTTACTCAGTGTAATTTCACAAATGACCTGTGGTTGTACCTGCGGCTACACTACTGCCCACACTCATGAGGGTAAACCACCAAACGCTCAGACGGTCAGATTGACATGGAGAGTGAGAGTTTTTACTTCTTTTTTTTTAAAAAAAAAAGAATTGTTCACAGATGTTGAAAATATTGTTGAACAAGTGAAGAACCTAAAGTCTTAAAGACATATCTGGTGAAATTTAATTAAAGTATGATTAGTAGCTTTTGTGTTAAATTGCCAACACCTGATTGGTGGAAGACATAATAATTAAAAATCAATCACTTTGACAACACATCTACGACATTTTATTTCCCTGTGTCCCTTTACTTATACTAACTACTAGACTTACTTTGCTTTACTTTAATTAATCTACAGTGATTTATGTGTAAAGGTATTTAACTTATGGTGATATTTCATAACTATGATTGCCCTGTGGTCCTTACACCTGTGGATGGACAATATGCCCATTTGTGTCAGTCCTGTGTATCCACAGGCTCTGAAACATTTTATCCCTGAAGCTCTTTCTGTTCCATTCAAGCTTTAGTATTTGCCACTTGTTTGTCTTCGTTCCTAATGGTCAAATTTGGCTGCGCCTAAGTGCATTATGTGAAACTGACGAAAATGCACAGACCTATTTTTCTGTCATGTCAGTCAGTGTCAACAGAGAAGCAACATTTGAGTCATGAATTACGTGAACTCACTTATGTTGAGTATGTGAGGAGCCATTTCGGGTCACAGCTGAAAGCTCAGTCACCACACAAGGAAAGGATCCGCCCACCAACAGTATTTATTCTTCCTAAGTAGCCACCATCCCTCGGTGTGTCTGACCTTCAATCCAGTGGTGGAGAAAATCATGACATATGGTCAAGTCCACTAGTCCACAGGATGACCCTGGATTGAGGCAGCAGACCCCTGGGTAAAATCAAATGAATGCATGTAAACATTTAGCCCCCTGCACACTGTGCCGTGATCCCCTGCATGAGCTTAGGTGACCCCAGTCGACATCAATCAGACAGAACACAATAAGAAGAGGCACACAGGGGAAAAAGCGGGGTCAACCACACTTTTAATAAGCAAACCCGGATGGCATTGTGGAAGCAGATCGGTTCTGTTCTGCTGATCGTGGGTAAGCTGGGCACTCCTGCCCTCTCAACCGCAAGCGGCAATTATGAGGAACCTTCAGTGCATGAGCTTTAGAGATGAGTGGATAATCTACTTGGGAGGATTTAAGACTAATCTGCCATTTCTGCTCTCCAAATCAAATCACAATGGGATACATATAGGGCTTATGCACTGATATAATGATTTCAAAGCATGGCCAGAAGGAAAGCGATACGCAGAATGTCTAGTCGAGTATTTATAAGGATTTGGCAGGAATATAACAACAAGATGACTTTTTTTTTAGAGGCCCAAATGGCCACCAGCTCTAACAAGAGTCCAGTGCAAATACAACAATCCATAGCCTCTTTTGCAGCAGCTAAGCTATACTTTATCTCCCAGGAACATGCATCAACTAAACAGACAGAAAATGGCTGTTTTGACAGCTGCAGAGACAGCATTACCCTATTTCTCTGTCTCTGGAGATAAGAACTATCAGCAGAGTGGGAAATGCAGGAGATGGTCACGCCTTCCCCGCTGTAACATGCTGTGGTTATGTTGTCATCCTGAGGTTCGGCCTACCACCACACCGGAACGTACGCATACACAAGTGTGGAAAGAACACACGCAGCACGCTTTTGATGGTGTGTAGCCTCAGACGTGTGAGGCTGTCAGTTAAAATCTTGCACCCTGACCCTTCATTTTATTACCACTCCTCCTCTCTGCCAGACACTTACAATCCCATTACGTTCAACAGATCAGCTCCAGCCTGACTCAGAGCTTCGCCACACAGACACAAACACATTGATCCTATATCTGAAGCAGCAAACAACAAGGGCAGACACAAGAAGTCCAGCATTCAAAACCACATAATCAATAGGGGTAGTGTCTTCAAAGTAAATCTAGATGAATGAAATCACTCCAGTTGTGGATGATTATGTCATCATTATGCTAATGATCAATGTCGCACACAGTTGACAGCAATGTATTTGGTGTTGATGTACGAGGAACTGAACCTCTCTTCCTGCTCTTGTCATGATAGGTTTTCAGTTCTTGAAATTACAGAAACTGACTCATCTTTAACATTCACTGCAGAGCTGAAACGATTCCATCAATGAAAAAAGGCTTTCCAATCAAGGCTGCTTTAAACAAACTGGTTTTTCTCAGGAGAACGGAATGGATGTTAACCACCATATATGCAGCGGAAGACAGACGCAGAAAAAGAACAGCAGCAGCAGCAGCAGCCGCAGCAGAGGACAACTAGCTCACACAGAGAATTACAAAATAGAGCAGAACAAAACAAGCAGCAGAGAAGAGCGTGACCCAAACACCAACCAAAGTTTGGGATCATTTCCAGCTAATACTTAAGTTCACTGCCCACCATAACTAGCATTACATCACATAACATTACGACAACAATGTTACAGCATCCCAACAGCAGGTACCCACTTTACACAGCCAGTCCGTGGTCCACTGCAGAGTCGGACACACGCTAACGTTAGCATAAACTGAAATGACAATGTTAACTGTAATGCCGGGCTTGGACACATGTTAATGTTGATCAGCAGTTTGACATTTAAAGCTACGTTGTAATAGGTTTAGGATTTACACCCACTGACCTACGCCTGCAAGGAAATTTTAATTATCACACACACACCTTAATCTCTCTGTTATACATTTATTGTTGTGTTCAATAAGGAAAAAGTATTTCTATTACTCAGATTAATCAATGAAATATTGGTTGAATAGTCGATTGGTAAAATAATCCATCAAAGGACATCAAATCTCATCTGAGATGACCAACTTTTGCAGGGAAATTAAAGGACAAGGACAGGAGATGGAGGAAAGTGTGAATTAAATTGTGATTGTGCACGGAAACAGGTAATGCTTTGAGACCATTCTGAGCCAAGGTAAACGTCTGTGTTCTTGCAGGCTTCCTTTCGTATTTCCCTCCACCCCACCCCCACCGCAGGCGCTGACTCCTCCGTGGACCACGGCTGAGCGTCTCTGCCCTGAGTGCGCTCGCTGGAGCACAGGGCCTTACAAGAATGGAGCCTATTCAACAGCCTGCCTCCAGATGCTCGCCAAAACACTCCTCCAGGCTACAGCAGGGAGCAGGACAGGGGAAAGAGCAGGAAAGGGAGATAGGAATCTGATAGCCTATCATTAACAGGCAAAATAAATTGAAGGAAAATCTCAGGCTGAACCACTGCCCTCAGTCGTGATGTTTATAGGTGATAGCATCATTGTTTTGTCTTGTGTGGTATTTCAAAGACCTGTTATTCTTCACTAGAGAAGGTAGTTGTTGTGACATTCTGTGATACTTAACGTTCTCTGTGACTGTTACAAATGTTATGGAAATATTAGATGTTGGTTCATCAAGATAAGCACTACGTTTTTCTGTCTCTCTTCTTCATCCTTCTTTCTTCTCTCATTCTGTCCATATTCAGGACAGAAGGACAATTTAAAGTCACCACTTCTCTGCATATGTTCTGCCCTCGTATTAAGATATTACAGCGTCAAGTCAATCTCACATCTGTGCACATTGTGATGTTGAAGATGATTAGAATGTTTCCATCGCCAATTACATTGTTGGTTTACAGCTCACTTTTGTAATCTGCTACACATCAAAACGTGCATCAGCATATATTGATAGAAACACCATCCAGCACCAACACTGGACCTAAGATCCACCTACACGCTGAAAACTTTGCTCCCCATTTTAATTTACACACAGGCAAAGAAATCCAGTGCACTGACAACTTGTGCCTGTCTTTGTTTTAGTTTCATGTTGACAGCAGAGATGTGGAAGTGGTTTATGAAAACAAAATAAATGCAAGGGATATATCACTTCACTAAGTAGTAAACGGATCTGGTCTTTACCTCGTCTTACTTTGATTTCTGTGCGAGAGACAGCGTAGATCAATGCATTATTAATGTTTCAATCAGTGGCAGGTTATCAAGCAACAGGGAGAACAGCACTGCAGCCCCTGCAAGCATGACCCTCAGCTATATGATCCTGGTGCTGAGCCCCCCCACCCTTCTTCTTTCTCTTAGTGATAATATAAAGACATTTATACCCCCCCTCCCCAGGGATAATGCCAGAGGAGAATAGGGAGTCTGAGCTGGAAGGTACAATTTGTATGTGTGTGTGGATCCAAGCACATTCTTTATGAATACTACAAACACATACTGCGCAATGGCTTTATGCTATGAAACCATCTGCAACACACCCGACTGATCAAATATTGGGTCTTTTAATGGCTTTACCTCATTATGTCAGGCAAGTCCCAAAGTCATTCACATTCTATATTAAAACCTCCGGCTGGAAGACCAGCAGAATTGTGAGGTAAAAAAAAATGTATCAGTTTTCTATTCTTTTTTTTGATTATGCATTCTTTCTTATTTCACACTTAGAGACAGTTCGTTGGGTGGGGTTACAGTGGTTCCCTGGTATATGGTACCTACATATACATGCCAATGCAGAGTAATTCACACACAGTATTATATTATTCAGTCACAGCTATACAATCTCCTCAATTCTTATCCAGTTGTTCTTATAGGCTTGTGGTAAATAAACGTTCCCATAGCCCTCTCTTATCCTCGCTGTCACTGACTCTCGCTAACATTTGTTCATATGATGCTATTTCTGACATATTTTCAATCCACTTTTTATAGTCTGGTGGATATGTACTGTTCCATAACCTGAGGATAATCCGGGCTGCCGTAACCGTCCCGACTTTTATGACTGCAAAATATTGCTTTGACATTCCCATTACAGTTTTCTATTTACAAAAGTAAATTAGTCATCAATAAACTTGGTTGGTTTGTCGTGCTGGTACAACATGAACAACCCCATCATGCTCCTGAGAACAGATAAAATATTTTGTAGAGGTGTTAAGTTGCTACGATCATATTTAGATGTTTAAACTGTTACGCTGCTAATGCTGAAGGTTATACATCAGATTACTGAACATGAGCACCGAGAAGATGCAGTGAACACTGACATCTAGTGGTCGGAGACGAGAAGCACGCTGTATCCAAGGAGATTCGTGTTTAAGATGCGAAATATGTATGAAATCTGCACAAAAGGGAGGTATGCTTCCCCGGCATGACCATTTCTATTGTGTATTTCTACACTCTGTCAGTGCTGTGATGCAACGGTTGTTGACCAAAGAACTAGAAGGTTTTTACAGCATCATCACCATCAAAACTGGAGGACCAATCTGTGCAGACTGTACCAATAAACAAATTAGTCATCACATTACAATACATTATATTAGAATAATCTGGTGATGCTCATCGTTCACGACCTCCCAACAACCTGTGTCTGACGTCACCCAGTGATGCAGAAAGTCTCCACCTCCTTAATGATGCCAGCTCATCTTTGACACCAACAATACAACTTCTGTCACCTCTCAAAGACCCACGTCCATAAACAGAGTAAACAGCTTCAGATAACGCATTCATTTTCTGCCGTCTGCAGACTGAACTCTCTGTCAATCCCCACTCACTGCTCCAGCTCTAACGATAGAGCTCAAAGTCCCAGTGACCTCAACCTCATATCCACTAAAATAACTTGTCTCCTTCCCTTCTCGCCCCCTGTGACACTGCCACTGTCCAAGAATCACCGACCACAGCGCCACCTCTGCCTCGCCGTCTCCCTACGTGACACAGAGAAAGGACAGTCTCCTGAAGGACTTTTTGCTATTGTCAAATAGCCTGGACACAATCACTGATGGGTGGTTGTAATGTTCTTGTCTGTACCAGTGAGTCTAAAGAGGACAAAAGACTGACTGAATGTGAATGACAACAATGATGATGATGAGGCTAAAGGCAAAAAAAAAAATACAAAATCATTTGTAATGATCTAATTCTCTAGTACAATCATGAAAATATGTGACACTTGTGTGTCAGTAGAGATTTATACACATTTATACATACACATGTATGTATGTATGTATGTATGTACACACACACACACACACACAGAGTACAAGTTTAGACACACACCTTCTCATTCAATGCGTTTCCATTGTAGATTCTCACTGAAGGCATCAGAACTATAAATGAACACAAGAGCCGACAGCCCTGTTGGACACCTGTTCATTCATATTATGACTAGAACCAATCAGCTAAGTAAAGAGAAACGAGTGGCCATCATTACTTGAAGAAATGAGGGGTCATGAAAATAAAGGAAACGCATTGAATGAGAAGGTGTGTCCAAACCTTTGGCCTGTGT
>CAAKHB010003512.1:305791-317695 GCA_901007665.1 Aeoliscus strigatus
TGAGGACAGCCCCCTTGTGTATCACCGCTGCCGCCGTCGGTCCCTCTCCGCTTCCGGATCTCACAGACGTATCCGACCGAGGCTGTTCCTCCGGGCCGGGGACGGTGTGGTGGCTCCTCGGTAGTAGGGAAGCGGCTCCGGAGCTGATGGAGGCACCGGGCCAAACTGGGAGTGTGCTGCTGCTGACTCAGCCTCGACTGCTGCATTAATTTATCTGCACTGCAGTGCTCCTGCACCTCCCTTCCCCATCTCCCTCCTCCCTCCTCACCTCACACCACTCTCACACAGAAAGCAGCTAGTACGTGTGTGTTGGGTGGGGTGTGTGTGTGTGTCTGGGGGGCGGGGGAGGGCATAACATAATGCATGACATAACATTTTGGGTAAATGTTAAAACATTTTGGAAAAACTATAATGGCGTCAGCTCTTCGTCATGATTTGGTTCAGTTTTCTAAAAACCTTAAAGATATGACATAGGCCATTATTTTAAGAGGGTGCCAAAACATCAGAGACGGCAGAACGTGTGTGTAGGGCGGGGTGAGAGGCAAAAGAAAGCCCACATGACTGAAAGACACATTTGTTAAAGTAAGAAGAAATGAAGGTGGAGATGGAGTTGCCTATAGATGCAGTTCCTCTGAACTGATGAGCCTCCTCCATCTTTCTGCAGACCTGCAGAAGAAGCAGCAGAAGACACCACAGGGCTTTTTCTGCCCTGCTCACATGGTTTAGTGCCTCTGTTGGGGGATGACTTGTAATGTCATACCTCTGGGCTGGTTACTTTACGGTGAACCACAAACACGAGCATTACGGCAGATAGACTGCAGAATAATAGTCCATCTTCTGCCTGTGGGTGGGTAGGTGGGTGGGGGTGGCTCTTAACAAATTCAATAAAGCCATTACATTTGAAAGGCTGCCTTTCACGACCTTGTTACCACAATACCACTTAGCTCCATTTCACAGGATGTTTTGCATTCTTGCACAGCACGGCAAAGACAATAAGAACAAAATGGTGACCACTACTCACAGTGAATCTGAAATAGAAACGGTCTGTGCTGAAATGCCACTGAGCAGGGTTTAAAAAGAAGTCAGGATTTCATTAAGGAACATACACACGCGTTTAACTGGAAGGCTGCTTTATTGGTAATAAAAAGGTTCGTGCTCAAATGAAGACAATCTTTCATATATTCTTACCAAGAGTCCAAGTGGTTGTGCAACACACCATCATATTGTACTGTATATCCTCTATTATCACGGTGTCAAATGATAACAACAGTTTGAAAAGCACTTTTTTAATTTTTCAGCAAAAAGAAAAACAAAAAATGCCCATAATAAACCATGCTTTAAAAAAAAAGAATGAATCCTATAATTAAATATCAATACAAAAATAAATTTCAGATGGAAACAGAAATACAGAAGAAATAAAACAAATATACAAGGCAAGCTGCTTTTTCACAAGCCAAGTGGGTGACACACATAGCACTAAGAACAGGACATTTTTGAGTTAGCTGTTTTCTGTTAGCATCACACACTGTTGAATATCAAGATGAAGTGGGGTGTCTGGATGATCCTCCGGCAGTATTTCTGACTCAACATCCTTGATTACTGTTGTGCTCACCCCCAAAAATCCCCCACCCTCCACAGTTTGGGAAAATGTTTTTGTTCTTTTTTTTCCTTGTTTTGTTTTGTTTTTTTTCCAGTGTGGCATCAACATCCAAATTTGCAGAAAAAGCAGAAAAAAGGCACATGCCATTGAGTGGAACACTAGAAACAAATCATTCAGCGAAAGAAAAACGTGAGGATGAGAAGCAAGTACATGATCGTATGCACATTGAACTGTAATGGCACTGATGTGTGTGGGTACTGGGGAGAAAAAGCCCCGGGTGGAGGGGCCGTCTCAGGGGGTCGGAGGCGGTCAGTCACACCAGCTGACATCCTCCAGGAAGAGGTTGCTGGAAAAAGATGGCGGGCAGTGCGGAGAGTCACTTGTACGTGTCAGTGTCCGTGACTGTGGGCGTGTCCTGTATACTCAGTGAAGGTGAGAGATATGACCGTAAGTGAGAAATGTGCTGGTAACATCATCCTTTTCGTCATGATCAGGCTACAATCCATGGCAAGCAGCTCCAGTAACATCACACATGAGCTATTCCCCAACATAGAAAGGTGCTGGAAACAACCAGTATTAGACATCCACGGAACGTGTTGCACATGAATCAAATGTGACAAACAGTGTTCTTCTCTTTTATGTATATACATATAGACATATATGTATACATGTATATAGCTTTTGTATTATATAATATCTATATTTCATTCAATTTCCGTCAACAAAGTGAAAAGTGTCTCAAAAAATCCAAAAGGTAACAAATGTGACAAAGGGCATAGCTGGAAGCCATTCTATATTATTGTTATTATTCATTTTTTGATTATTAGTAGTAACATTTTTAAAATTCCTTATTTACAAAAAAACACAACAAAGCATGCCGGTAAAATAAAATCATATAATACAATATTTATAATTTCTCTCAAAAAGGCCGTTCTTTTTCAGCGATTGTGCCATTTACATCATAGCCTGCACTGTACATATATATGTTTTTGTATTTTCTTTTTTTGTCTTTTTTTTGTTGTTTTCTCTTTCAAGTGTGAATGAATCATTCTAAAACATTACATCCAAGATGAACATGGATAAACTGGATGACGTCGTTCACTCCTCCTGTGGTTCTCATTGGGAATGTATTTGGTTTCAGTGTGCAGCAGCCAAACTGATTCGGAGACCTCATATTGTAAACAGACCTCAGTTATTGTTACAGACAGGGGGTTCTGGTACAGGCAGTGTTAAACACACCAAATGGCGTCAGTGGTGTGGTAATGGATGCCAGATAAATGTCCAGTCATCCACTTGTAAAGAGGACCATCACTCCAGTGTTGAAAAAGAACGGCAGGAACACCTAAGGAGGCAGTTGTGTCTTGCCTACCGCTTATCAAAGCCTCAGGTTCTTCATGAAAAACACCCACAAAGCTTATTATACAACATAGCTGCATCAGTGTGAAGCCTGCTGATGTTTAAATCTTGACCAGTGTCTCTACCTCCGTCATAATTATTTTCCGAAGAGAGTGATGGTGTTTGAACGCCTGCGGGTATGTGAGAAGATGGTGCGAGCTGGGGTCCAACATCACACAGTGTTTAAGAGGTCCCACAAAAGCACAATGATACACTGACAAACATGGGACTTTCAGCACTAAGACCAAAGCACTCTCGTCCTCTGCTCCTCGCTCCCTCCCTGGCAGTCAGTCAAAAACCTTTAATGGAGGGGCTCTGCCTATGTATTGGTCCACATTTACACTGGTATGTACTCGCCATCCACCTCCCTGAACATATCAGACCAAACCCACATGATTCTACAGTCCAAAAGCCCTTCGCTGCGATTCACCTTCCACACATGCTAGGCACGACAAGGCATGTCCTTGTGGTATTTCTCTGCTAACTCTGCTGTTTCAGATGGTCAGTGACACCCACTAATCAACGTCTTTCTCGTAGATTGATTGCATCACTATGGACATCAGAGAAGGCTTTTTCCCCCCCCCGAAAAGCTGGCAACTCGAAACTGTCCGAAAAGCACCTAACACGTGATTCACTGGGAATTCCTGATGTAGATCTGACAGAGTACAAAAGAGGAACTGAGTTGAAATTAATCAGTAAAAGCACTACCTGGACATGAACTCCTCTTTCCACTAGCCCAGCACAAAAAAATATTTCTGCTTCTTCTCTTCGCGCTACAACATTTGGGCACACCGGAGGTGAACTAATTCCTTGGTGACGTCTCCTGCTCCAACTGTCATAACAGGGACCACTGGTAAGTGAGGAAAACGATTGGGCATGTGTACATACACGGAGAGATGTAAGCCCCATAACTGTCCAACCTGTGCATCCTCAACGTGAGGACATTTTTGCTTTAGAATGCTCGTCAATGCAAAAAAAAACCTCTGCTGGTTGGCCAGACTTTGCCTCGGAGTGCTTACATCCTTTACTCAGCTCTCGTGAAGCGTTGGATTTAAAGATCTGTCAGTCAAAAAGCAAAACTAATGGAGGGTTGGGATTATAAGATTCTTGTTTCCTGAATATGTCTATATATCGTAACCCCCCCAAAATTCTTCATTTCCCAGTTAAGTAATTTTCCCAGTGGACAGCCTCAAACTTGCAGCCACGCCACTGCAGTGTTCAGAGAATTAGTGTCTTGTGGACGATGATTACTCATGCATGATTCCTGATCAAAACATGCCTTCATGCAAGTCATTTCTATGTACTGAACAAGCACAATAATTATTATTTATCTGGAACTCGGTCTGAGCAAGTCTCCTTCAGCCCAAGCCGAAACAATGACCCCTACCCGGTCAGAGTGAAAGCCCATGTAGAAAGTGTCTTTTTCAATGTCAGTATAACAAAGAGGAGATGAGAAGATGAATGACAAGGGCTAAGTCTTTTTTGCTGCTCAGATAATGTAAAGATGCAAGTCTACTCAGCACAAACAAAACAAAAAATCTAGGCTCTGGGTTTCCCCTCCCTTACTAGTGTTTCCTTCCTATCTAAACTTGCTCGGTTGATTATTGTTTTCTTCTTGGTAAAGATGGTAAACGCAGTGTTACAGACCCTCCTTTAGACTGGTTTTACAGTTCTAGTGGGATCTTTACGATCCAGTCCTGCAGCATCAGCTTCACGCTTGGTGGTTGCAGGGATTTACACTTAGCAGAGATCTCTGTGCCTTGGCAGTTGGTCCCCAAAGAAATGTGTGTCATTGGCCAGCACACTATGTGTTGTATGTCTTCATCTTTTTTTTTTTTTTTTGAAACAAACATGGTTATTATGCAGCAAAGCTCCACAGTAAACTGATTGTGTTTGGTTTAGCTGTCTTTGATGACATAAGAAACCACATTGCCTCAGTAGTGTTTGAGTCTGTAAACATTTTTTGTGGGTTTTTGTTGTTTTTTTGTACTCGCAAATGATCACTTTTTCTACTTTTTCTTGGGTTTGGGCTCAGAGTCTCAAGTCGCTGTCTCTTATTAAATGGTCACTGAACCTTAACACTTGGATTCCCATTCATCTTTTTGGTTTTTGTCCTTGTCTTTCCGGGCCCACTCCTCCTTGTTCTCATCCTGCTTCTCCTTATCAGGTTTGGTCACACTGTCGTAAGAGGGAAGCGAGGCTGTGGATGGTGTGCTCTCCTTCTTCTCCTGGTTGGTCCCGCCATTCTCAAGCTTATTGTTTGTAAAAGTATGACGCTTGAAAATGATGCCACGCCTGATGAGATGAGCGCGGTAAGCGTTCTGGATAATTCTGGAAGAGACATCTTCCTGTTTGCGGCGTAGAGTGGTGGTGATGGGCTCGTATGACACCTTGGAGGGATTGGCTGCCACGAAACGCTCCTCCATCTGCTGCCTCAGCATGTCCAGCTCACCACTGTCACCCAGCACACGCTTTGTGAAGGCAAACAAGATGTCCAGGCAGTGAATGCGATCACCACTCACCATGGGCATGTCCATGGCGATCAGCTCTATAGTGTTGGGCTTGGGCACACGAAGCGGGTGCTCCAACGCATCGGCAAAGTCAGACAGCTTGGCAAAAGTAATGAACTGGGAGGCAGTGGGGTCAAACTTCTCCCATATCTCGTAGAAGGTCTCGAAGTCATCCTCACTGAGCGGATCGGCACTCTCCTCTGTGGCCACGCTGAAGTTCTCCAGGATGATGGCAATGTACATGTTGACCACGATCAGGAAAGAAATGATGATGTACATGACAAAGAAAAAGATTCCCACTGAGGGGTTACCACAGTTGCCCTTCACAGATGTGCCAGGATTTTCCAAGTTGGGATCACAGTCTGGTGGGTAGTTGAGGATTGGCAGTAGTAAACCATCCCAGCCAGCTGACGTGGTGATCATGAACAAGATGATCATGCTGTTTCCAAAGGTCTCAAAGTTGTACATGTCATCGATGCCGGCTCCGTGTTTTACATAGCCAAAGTTAGACATACCGAAGATGGAGAAGATGAACATGACCAGGAAGAGAAGTAGGCCAATGTTGAACAGGGCTGGCAGTGACATCATCAGAGCGAAAAGTAAAGTCCGGATTCCCTTAGCTCCTTTGATCAGACGGAGGATACGGCCAATACGGGCCAATCTGATCACCCTGAAAAGTGTTGGCGATACAAAGTACTTCTCGATCAGTTCAGCCAGGAACATACCTGTGAGAATAGATGAGAGGAAAAAAAATAAAAAATGACGAAAAAAAACACTCAGCAGACATTTGTAAACAGTAGGTGAGACTCTTCCAGGGTGACATCACCACTGAATTCCGACATGTTCTCAGTCGTACACTCACCAACAATAGACAGGATGACCACCACCACGTCAAAGATATTCCAGCCATTGGTGAAGTAATAGTGGCGAAGTGCAAAGAGCTTCAGCAAGAATTCCATGGTGAAGACTACAATAAAGATGAAGTTGACCCAGTAGAGGACCATCTCGGTTTCATCAGACTGATCGTCTGTTTCTACCATCATGGTGACCATGTTGAGGCAGATAAGGATCATGATGGAGATGTCAAAGACTTGCTGAGTGACAAAGTCAAATACCATTCCCTGGATCTTGTTCTGCAAAGAAAGAGGACACAAACAGAGGTTTCAGCTGAGAGCCCTCATGGAGACAATAGAAGTAACAGAGAGAGAATAAACAACATACCTGAGGTCGAGGAATAGGTTTTTGTGGCTTTTTGGACCCCAGTTTTTTCATGGCATTGTAGTACTTCTTCTGCTCCTCTGTCATGAAGATATCTTGACCTCCGAAGTAAAGGGACAAAAAAAGGTTTGGTCATAATCATGCTCCTACATGTTTAACATACATGCTTATGCGAGGAGGAGCGTGTCTTATCTTTTTCTTTTGCTGGTTGAAGTTGTCGATGATCACACCAATGAAGAGGTTGAGCGTGAAGAAGGAGCCGAATATGATGAAAACAACAAAGTAGATATACATGTAGATGTTGACTTCGTAGTCGGGCTGGTCTTCCACCTGTGAGTGAGACAGTGTTGGATTTTAACACAGCTAGTTTGAGCTGCCAGGCAGTGAGTTAAGTAGTTAGTAGTGAGTTAGAGTAGTTATTGATATGATTATACCCCTCTGGAATCCACCGCCGCATACATGATGTCCATCCAGCCTTTAAATGTGGCCTTTTAGAAGAGTGAAAGAATTAAATACATTTGCAGAAGCAACACGCACAGTTTTAAATTCTTACTTCAAGTTATGGCAATCCACAAAGAATAACTCAAACCGAAACAGACGTATGTCCTGTTGTACAGCTTGCACATGGAGAGAAAAAAAAAAAAAAAATAGATGAAGAGTGGCGAGAAACACTGACTGAGCATGCTCAATGCAAATTAATTTTGAAAGAGCAAAACATCCTCAGGTGAAAAAAACAGGTAAAATGAGAAAAGAAACAAAGTTAGTGTGAAACAAGATATGAAGGCATTGAGAAGACACTCTCACCACTTGCAGCAGGGCCAGGTAGCCAGCGCCCACGTTGTCAAAGTTGATTTTGACATTCTTCCACCTGACCTCGGTATTGTTTTGCTCAATCAGGGCCTCGCACTGGGTCCTGTTGTTGACATCTTCCACGGAAAAGTATTCCTCTGATGTCTCATTGAAACAGAAGCTGTACTTGCCCGCAAACAGGTTGACCCCCATGATACTGAAAATCAGCCAAAAGATGAGGCAAACCAGCAACACATTCATAATGGAAGGGATGGCTCCCACCAAGGCGTTGACTACCACCTAGACCAGACGAAGGAAGACAGGACATGACAGTGTGAGAAGCAGGAAACAAAAATGGTTCATTCAACCCCTCCAACAAGACACTACATACTGTTATGGCCTCAGACTATAAAAGAGCTCATGGACCCTTTGTTATGTGTGCTGCAGTTCAATCTATGAATTTTATGTAGCTGCAAATAAGCACTGCACACCACTGTGATGTGCATACTCAAGGGCTGTGAATTAATGGTGAGGAGAGACGTATTCTAATTAGAACTGCACTGACTGAGATGCTCTTTGATCTGTTCAAACATGCATCTGTAACGGCTTAAGGGATACATGCACAAGCACACACACTCACACAAATATGTTTGTGAGGAGAGCAATCTACAAGAATCCCGTTAATCATGTGGAATGTACATATCGTAACCTTTTTTGTTTTGGAAACAAATAAAACTGTAATGTTTTTAAGTTCGACTAATTATGTGCACAAGACTGCTCATGGCCCTCCCTGACTGGATGATATGTCTGTATCAGCCACTGGGTCCATTAACTGAAGCGCACAAAGTCTTCAACACCATTATGAGCTGCCCAGAGGAACTGCTCCGACTATGGAACTGATAAAAGTCAGTATTTTGACCCCAGCCTTGAACTCTCCCTAACTAGTAAAATGAGAACATGTTGTGATTCATTTGCGACCACATTTTACAGTGTTGACCTGTTGTAAATAAGAATTTCACGGTTCAAATTAATGTGTTTATGCAGGACTTCTTTAACATCAAAGGGGTCTTTTATTCTCATGAACATGTTCATCATATTTATTATTGTACTATTGTTATTTCAAGGCCCACTGTGTCTTGTTATTTAATGCCAATTATGTCACAGTGTATGTTAAGAACAGGACATGCATTATAGCATACAAACAAACTGAGTATATCATCCTGTTACAGGTTAAAAGTTGTACATTTTACAGATTAGTGGATTCCAGATATTTTATGCTAATCAACACACAAACACACACATACACACAAAATAATCTGATCAATCTGTGAACTTTAACATATTGTATAATAATTCACCTTAAGTCTAATAGTAATAGTAATAATAATACATTATAATTGGAGCATGTGACAGTTTTGTGTTCATATTTTGACTGAGCACCTCAACAATACACATGTATGTATTGTTTCTTCACTTTTATGAAAATAAATCCAAGTGTTTGCCATACCACTATGAAGTGTCCAATCTTACCACCCCAACCTTTGACAGTCAAGTCTTCTCACTAGCTTTTTCCCATAACTAGCTAGAATTTAGCAATACAATACTAAAACAGTTTAAAAAAAAAAGAAAAACGAAATAATAATTCCCACCACCCAAAATGTACGTCTTTCTAGCAGTTCAATCTGATCTGTCTGCTAAAGTCAGCACACAGTGAACTGTTGAGTACCAGTGTTAGGCAGGCCGACCAGCAGCTCTCAGGCAGACAGCTGAGCATGCATGTCTTTGGCAGACTCGTTTTGTGGAGCCATATTCCCTCCTTGTTCCAGACAGACAGGGAGGAGCTCTAGAGCGGGATTCTCTCAGCGTGTGCGTGACCTTCACAGGTTCTCTTGTGCTGAACATGTAATCATAAATTTCTGATCTTCAGAGAGCACTTTGTGTCACATGTAAAGGAAACGACTGGCCATTACAGGACTGCCAAACACAAATTTCAAACTTAAAGATTTGTATTTTTATGATTTCCAGCGAGACCACTGCAGTCGCTGAGAGAATTCTTGGCGCAGTCAGAGGCACATTTGAACTGCTTTCAAAAATGCTGTTTCATCAAATAATTGCGCCATACTGTGTCGAAAGCGTTCTCATACAAAGAGGGAAAATGGCTTTTCAAAAATGCATTATGTGCATCGGCAGTTATAGGACATGCGTGTTACATGGCATTGTGCAATCGCTCAAGAACCGCTCAAATCATTAAATAAATAGATAGAGAAATGTGTGGATAGAGAGATAGCAGCTTACGATATAATGGCAGAAGCTATGCCTGTGCCATTATATATACTGACGAGCCATTTTTGAATTTACAAGGGTCTAAACATATCTACATACTATAGTTAAGCAGAGATTATCACTGCAGTGTGTCAGGCTGGTCATAGTGAAGACATGCAGCCAGGATGATTGGGGTTCAGAGGTTGCTATTAATAGCTGGCACAACTAAAATGACATAAACCTCAGCAGGTTTGTCAGCAAAAGATTTACTGAACTTGGGCAGTAAAACAATGGCTAGAGGGTGTCATTCCTGTACAATGCATTGCTCAAAAAAAGGTACGAGCCAGATTACAAAGCAGCATTAAGAGAAAGAGAGAGCAAAGTATAAGGTCAGAACAGCCCATAATCATTGCATGTTAAGCAGTGCAATGTGTCCAATTCAAGTCGCACTGCTCACTCGGCGCTGATGTAAAAGTTCTCATCATTCTAACTCTCCAGAATCTCTTTCAACTGGTGTCATCTCTCCATTCATGTACTTCCCTATACATTTATTTATTGCTTTGACCTCAAATTTTACATTTTCAGCTCAAAGAAAATGATAACTCAATTAATGAACATAAACGTTACAAGTAAAAACTGAAAATCCTGTGTTTTTTTTTTTCCTTTGGATTACTGGGCCACCCTCACCTCTCTTACCAAATACACCCACTGAATGTGGTCATTCATAAGGGCATTGGTATTGGCATTGATACGCTATTGAAGTGAATGTGCCATGCTTTCCAACCCCAAAAATGACATTACCCAATTACGGGTGTTGTCCCAAAAATTAACAATTAAAAGATTTAATTTTATTTCATTTGAATATTTACACCAACATCCATACAAACTATCCAAGGCCTAAAAGATGTCTGCTCATGTGCAACAGCATCTGGTTTTAGTCACTGGATATTTAGTATGAATGAGACAAATCATTTAAGAATCAGCCCACCCACTAGGTAATGGCAGAGGCCGTCATCTACAGCTACTCTGTCATTTTTGGGACATACGAAGGAGGGGCAACACATTGCCTGTCTGGGGCTGAGGGGGTTTTGTCCTACATTGTTCTGCTCATCATCTACGGGGCCACTCAAAGTCAGAGTTTGACTGGGCCTGTTGTTGCCTCCCAGTTTCATTTACTATGCGAGTGGAAGGCAACAGGAAGCCAGGGCCTGCTGTATGCGCTGTGCGTTGCCATGACATGACAGCAGTAATGCCTTATGTGAAATGGCAGCTGAGCATATTTGCTAAGCTTTTGCCTGCATTCCAAAAGGAAACAGATTTTAAGATGTTTCATAGAGGCTGAGAAAGGTTTACGCTAAAACCTGCCCTCCACAAAAGACTGTGAGCAGATGAGCTGGTCTGGTAGGACACAAAGCAGTGACGCTGGCAGAAGCTTAACAAATATTTTCCTCCCACAGCCACAACACAGTGAGTGTGTGGTTTCTGTCTCAGTCCCTGATGCAGAAAGATCCTGGACAAGCAGGAGAGAGTGCTGACCCTCCAGTGGTCCGGCCCAGACGAAACTGGGTTGAGGTTGAGGTGGTGTGAACAGTGGAGGAATAAGGGGGTATGAAGGTGGAAAGGGTGAGGTGGGTTTTGTGCAGCGCTGCACATGTTGGTCTGAAGTAGGAGTGGTGAAAGGCTGAAGAGGATGGGACAGGCTAAAACTAGAAGACAAAGAAGAGAGAGATGTGGGAGGAACATGGCAGAGAGAAATATACAGTAAAGGGACGGGGGAAAGGGGAACTACGGGCGACAACAACCAGGTGCAACCTATCACAACCACCAGTCACAGAAACAACCAATTAGATGAGTGCGGTTGGGGGGAAGACGGCTGAAACAACCAGAGGTGGTGTCACACCGAGCACTGCCAGTACCACTACTGATTCTTCAGTAACAAAAACAGGGCCGACTCCTCAGAGTGGGTGTTCAGCCGACCCCTGCATTCGAGATTAGCTGTGACTGGTTGGAGGTTTTGGTGTTCTGCAGGTCCCCGGTTCCTGCTGGTTGTTCTCGATGCCAGATGCATTGAGGGATGGTGTGAGCTGGGGAGGGGGAAGGTTATGGGAGCAGGGGCATGTGAGGGGGGGG
>CAAKHB010003512.1:317715-343047 GCA_901007665.1 Aeoliscus strigatus
GGGGTGGGTGAGGGGGGGGGGTTCTTCATTAAAAGCCAAATGAAGAGCTAGTTATTGATTTGAATGCTATATGAGATGGCATGTACGTCTGTCCAGCTTTGACAAATTTCACATTCACTTTGGCCAATTGAGAGGAAGTCAGATGAGGTAATCAGGTTTTCTTGTTTCTCATTTATGTGATGAGGCAGCTTTGAAAAAAATATTTAGTCAGGATTTTTAGTACGAAACAAATTTTCTATGTCCATTTTTTGTTGGCTCAATTGAAATGTATGTTGTTCTTCTTTACTGTTACTTTACTCAGTCTCCCAGCTGCATCATGACTTTCTTTCGCTCTGACAAAGGCATGGTACAGGATTGCGCATGGAAGGTGATTTCTAGGCTTTCATTCCCTAGTTTTAAAAAAATCCCCCAATGTTTTGGAATTTTTCTTGTGTCAGATTGTCTTTAAATCAGTTCTAGCATGCTTTAAACTGTTGAATGGGCATGCGGAAGGATCAGCTGCTTAGCTTTGGATCTTACCCTCATCCCTTCAAAACGTGACAAGGCTCTGAGGGGTCTCAAGGCCCTTAGTGTCCTGAGTGATTTAATGGGCCCTAGATCGGAGTAGCCCAGCGCATTAGCTACAAGGCTGACTATAGACACCTACACAAAAACAGAGAAGCAAAAGAGGTTCCAAACTGTTAGAAGTGAGAATATTCACTAAGGAAGAGAGACGGCCCTGGCATAGGCGGAGAGTTGCTTGACATACACACATAAATCTATGCATGTATATGCATGTATAATATTGCATTTATACATGTACATACACTGAGAGAGAAGGTCATTGTTTAGTATAGCTTTTATGTGTGTAGTATTTTTAGAAGCAGGAGGCCATTTGGGTTGTTTGTCTGTTATTTTGGGGCAGTTGACGAGATGTGAAAAGTCCTTTGTACCTGCAAAGAAACTTGTGGTTGAGAGAGAAAGAGAAGAGATAGAGACATAAAACTCAAATAGATGTCAAATTAGGCATAGCCACACGTTTTAGTAAAAATACAAGCAAAGGGAAAGGGAGAGCAGAGGAGGATTTGGGGAAGGAGGGAAGGAGAGAGGTTACCCTGTAGGAGCTGATAAAAACCCAACAGACTTGAGAGCCTTACCCTTGCCCCTCTAACATTGTCTCTCCATGTCGCTCTTGGGCTGAGGCATAAAATCCCATATAATTTAAGACAGACAAATTAACGGAACCTAAGAGAAAGAATACAAGTAAACATGTACAAGTGTGTCATTTAGTCAAATTGTTACAAGGCATTCTCAGTCAAGAAGGAGAGCCACAGTCACAAGAACCACGCACAAGGAACAGGGATGGAGGTTAAAGGCAGACTGGATAAAGTTATTAGCACTGGATGGCACTGAAAGGACAAAAATACATAGAGTACAGTCATGTTACGCACAACTGACAACAATAACAGCACACAACCTCAAAGAAACTAGTGCAGCCGGCCACAACGACATTGTTGCAGCCAAAGAACTCTTCATGGTGTGATATAAACACCCACATGTGTCCCAAATATCATTTTGCATACAGACGTTCCCAATGCAACTGCAACTCTTATCATGGCAATGAATCCGAGAAAATTTAGGCAAAGTGGCCTGAGCTTTGGTGTGGGCTGTGGAGCCCCTCTGGCCATGTAGCTGATCCAAGCGGAACACATGTGCAGTATTGCATTGTTAACAAAGTAGGAAATGGACTGTGGGGAATGTGGTCAATAAGCAGCACTAATGTTCCTTAAGGGTTGGTGAGCAGAAAGGCTCAGCCTTCACACGCAGTCACGTCCAGAGTGCTGACGGCCATTAGAGGCTGTCCACTGCTTTGGAAGATTTGGAAAGAAGCGTTCTTTGGCTGTGTGCAGGTTTTCAAGATGCAAATTGGGCAGATGTTGACAAATTAGCTTGATATTCTTGTTTCTTTTTAATTTGTATCTTTAGGTTCGCTCTTTCTCTGATATCTGCAATTTTTTTTGGGGGGGGGGTTGTTTGGAAAAGATCTGAAAGGGGGGCAATGCCAGTTTCTTACATATAAGGAAAATCTCAACAGTGAACATATGTGAAAGCACCTCCACCAACCAGTCATTGCAAGAGTTAAACAACATCCAAGGCTTACCAAAGTCACGAAGGAAGGATTGTAAGAGGCAAAAGCTTCATTTTGACAGGTGCCAGGATCAGCGCGCAGCGATAGATAAAAAATATGAAGCATGATTCATCAAACTATGAAAAGAGAAATTAGTCAGTTCAGACTAATTCAGTCTTTTAAATTAAGACATGGATCGAAGATCAGGTGTGGGGCTTTCACTCACCAAGCACCCATCTCCTGTACATCTATTGTCATTCAGTGAACTCCTTTCTTTTGTATGTCAGCAGCTGTTGGGCAGCGAGTCAACAAAATAAAGGTTTTGCCTTTACCTAGACTACAGTGTTTGGGGTAATTGTCACCTTCAGCCTGACCACTTGGAGCACACCCATTTTGGGTGCCTGGCCTCCAGCCCCCCGCTGGGCCAGCTGTGTGGTCGTGGCCTCAACGTCCTCCTCACAGAGCTCTGCAAGGCAAGGCCAATGACATCTGGGGCTGTGATCCCATGATGACGACAGCACATACCCAACAGAAATGAAACAAACTGAAAGCAAAGGGGAAAAAAAAAACAATGAAAAACATATGAGTGCAAAAGAAAGATGGATGGAGTATGACAACTATCAGCCCCACACTAACACACCACTAGTGACTACTGTTATCGGTCCAACTGATTTGTCACAAATGAACAGCTACACATGTAACATATGTGTGGATAAAAAGTATACGACTTCTCTTTACAAGTTTCTGAAGGTTTCAGATAACTTGTGAAAACATCATAATATTACGCCTTGTGCCCCTGCCATATTTAGCTGACACGTAAAACAATATAAGAGGCAAGAATCAAATGGATAACAGAAAGTAAAAAGGGAAATGAGGAGGTTATGCGTGCAAAAACAGGCCGGTCTAATGATGGTGTCCCCCTTTATGAGAGTCCATACCAATGGTTCCACCCCACAACACAGGACAGGAGAGGCACAGTCAGGCAATACAATACAAACCAGACTCTTCTTTTTTTTTTTTTTTTAGAGGGGTGCTAGTGAAGACCAAACTTACCGCCAGGCGCCTGTCACCCACCATCATTACATCTCAGCACAAGTTCACCACATTCCTGAGGTTACACTTTTAAGAGGAAAAGCACGAGGGGGTTGGGAGGGGTGTCACTCTTAGTGACACGTTCACAACTTGGGAGCCATTGTGTCTGGCACTGTCCCAAGTGTTTTGCTTCACCACACACCTACAGGGAGGGAGTCTACAATGGCAATAACCAGGATCAGTGTAATCCTCATGTGTACTGCATATGAATTCAAAATCATGTGTTCATGCATGTGTGTGTATGTGTGTGTAAATGATTAAAGTGAATATTTTTCAGTGAGGTTCTGGATTATGAGTTTGCAATACATGAACATGGTAACTTCTGGTCATTGATGGGAGTCCATTCACAGGTTTTGGCTGAGGTGTTGGACACTGCGGAGAGGTAGTTAGTTCAAGAGGAAGGACCAATCACAGGGAAATCCTTATTCTATCCAGTGTACTGTCATTGTCCCCTGATCCTTATCTTACCCCATATTCAAACTTCTCTCATTTTGGTAAACTTATGATTTCCTTCAAATTAATACATTGAAATAGATTGATTTGGGATGAATAAAAACAGAGTTCCCTGTTCTGGTCCTTTGAACTGGACTGACACAAGGAGCAGAGAAGTCCACAGAGAGAGAATGGACAGAGGAAACATCTTACAAGTCAGAGACAAAGGCAAAGACAGCTGTGCAAAGACACATCTTTGAAACATTGCTCTGAGCAGGACTTGAATATGGCTGTAATCAATAACCAAGGTTATTGATTGGTTGAGTCTAATTCACCTTCACATCAATGCATTACAATTAGGGATGTGATATAATATCATATCCTATCTATATTATAATTGCATCTAATCCTGTTTCAGAACACAACACCAGACCTGTGGCACACCACAGAGAGTCTTATTCACAAGCAGGGCATCGTTTCACATGTTCAAAGAGTGAACAAGGATTGACTGGTGTTTAGTTTTGTCAAACATTAAATGTAAATAACTACATATATACATAATATATATAAATATATATCAAGATTACTTAAGCATACTTAAGAAATTAGCTGTGCTGGTGTGTTTAACAGAGTGTGGCTGAACAAAGTAAATCCTCTAATCTAGCAAACAAGGTCAGAAAAACTAGAGCTGAACTTACATCCACAATGAAGAAGTCAAGCCAACACCAGGCATTGGTGAAGTACTTGACAAAACCATAGGCGACCCATTTCAGCAACATCTCCAGGATGAAGATGTAGGTGAAGACCCTGTCAGCGTATTCCAAAATGATGCGGATGGTCTTCCTTTGTTCGATGTAAACGTCCTCAAAGGCCTGTTGAGGCAGGACACATATGTCAGCTATGGACATGACAACACCAGAGTGTTACGCCTGATGATTTATGATTCACCTGATGAACTTGTACACAGTGCTACAACCCAATCGAAGCTGAACATTATCAGTGATCAGGGAAATAAATATCGCCAGCAATCTGCTGATATTTTCGTAACATCTGACATGTTTTAGAGAAAGCTCTCATGCCCCACCTTCCCTCGATATAGCTCCCAGTTCTAGAAATGGTACAGTCAATTAATCACAGCGGGCCCCTCAGTACGAACATGGCTGTTCCGCCATTTGTCTTCCATCACTGCCACAACTGATATTTGTGCCTTCAATTCAAATTCAAACCAGATCTATTTTGCTTTTCTTAGAAGACCATGTTTCACATGCACATGTTTCAACTGTCCTCACCAAAGCGCCACTGCTGAGGAGGATCATGAAGATGATGAGGGTCTCAAACCAGTTGTGCTCCACGATCAGGTAGCAGGTTTTTCTCAGGAACCACCAACTCTTTCCCCAGCCCAAGGTGATGTCAACGTCACAACACTTGTACTTGGCCACACAAGCTGAGAATAAGCAGGAGGAGAGGAGAAATACTGTTTTTTCATGGTAATGACAAAAACCTGGTACTAAAAACTTTCAATGGCATTTCAATGGAATACTCGTCTTCTTGCAGGAAACAGCCTTATTCGTATCTCTGCATGCAAGAGATGGTTTTGATTGAGAAATTAAAGACTCATTTCAAATCTATAATGTTTCCCAGGGGTCAATTTGGCATTGTACATAATCTCTACTACATAACCTTTTTATAGTTAGTTGTGCATCAATTATGTGTCAAAAGAAACAAACGGGACATTAAAAACAGTAAAACAAGAGTTTTACATCTTGCATTTGTGGAGATGGTATTGTGCAATGGTAAAACTTTCAACACTATCAACACTAACAGATTAAATTCATGTTTTTAAATTGCAGGGAAATTCACCCCAGTTCGTTGGTTCTCAGGATGCGAAAGCACCACCTGGGGCTCCATTCATAGGTTTGTATATAATGCTGAGTGAATCTGCACTTCATTCTTCAACAACCAGCAAAATGAAACACATTTTCAGGAGATGAATTTAAACGGAAGTCATTTGCATGCTAAAAAAAATTATAGCTCAATTTTATGGAATTCAAATGACGTGATTCAAATTCAGCCTCTGTATTTTTTGACATTATAGCTAATTTATTAGCTGGTAATATTGTTAATATTTATCTATTACGTCAACTGAAAGGCATAGTCTTGTTTTGAGAAATGTCTTGGGTGTATTCATATAGCTGTGACCATCTCTGTCCAGAGACACAGACAGATTGATAAATAGTCTCCATGGGTGAGTGGCTCTTTATATTGGAACTGTCCTTCACCCCGCTGCCCTCTTATTTTCACTCAACCCAAGGGAGTCTCGGTGGTCTGGAGCAGAGGTAATAGGTGCACTAGGTGCTGGGTCTCACCATCTGTCCAACATGCCTCTGGCTCCATGTATTCCTCCACTGTCTCCACCACCACCACCTCTTCCACATCTGGCTTGATGTCAATGGTGCTTCCCTCAGAGGAACTGGTGTCATCCAGCTGCAGAGAGGCAGATGTTTGAGCATGCATGTGCAAACAAAGTGTAATATATCCATTGTCATTGTGAATAATTACTACAGTACAAGCAAACCTCTCAAAGCCTTTATCACCACATTGTGGGGTCACTGGCATATTTCATTAAGTAATTATTAAGTAATTATAGACTAAGTAAAATGACTACTATTACTACCACTGCATATCTGGCCACACCTAGGATTTACAAAAACCTGAGAGAGACAATGTCAGTGCATTTAGTAGCTGAAGTAATTAAACACATGAAGCGATGAACAGCATCAGTCGTATTTTATTACAGTAAAATAATTAATTGGATAAGTGACTAGAGCGTTTGTGATGCATAGAGCAGGCTGTTACCTGTCTTTTGTGAATGAAAGCACAAGGGCGTCACCATCGCCGCATGTATCTCACTCACCTCTTTGCTGTTCTCGTTGTCCGACTCACTGCTAAAGTCCTCAGTGTTGAGGTTCTCAAAGTCGGATTCTCCGACAGCTATGGGCACGCAGACGGTCAGGTTCGGATTGTGGATGAACGACATGTGGTCCTCATCGATCATGTACTTCCCGACACTGCTGCCAATCCCGCTGGTGGTACCATTACCATTCTTGGCATAGTCCAGATCACGGTTGATGTCCACCCCGGTGTGGTTCGCAATACAGTTCAGCTTCTTGTCGTACATGTCATCCAAAGGCTTCTGCTCGTCCTCCATCGGTGGTTTCTTGAGCAGACTGGCCATCAGGATACGCATCTTTGCCTTTATCCACGCAATACCTATCTTGATACGCATGACAGATATCTGCAGGTTGTTGGGTTCACCATCGTCATCTGTTGCAGCCAAGTTGTCAGCGCTAAACGAGCTCAGCAGCAAGGCCAAGAACAGGTTCAACACCTTCGGACACAGCCGAAACAAATCAGTGAGTGAATGCAAAACAGTTATCCACTGACTGTCCGACATTTATCTGGCTAGAGAACAGCAACTGAAAAATGTCATTAGCGAGAACACTCACCACCAAGTTACCGATGACCATGACCATCATGAAGACGATGAGGCACATGGCCTGGCCGGCCACCTCCATGCAGTCCCACATTGTCTCAATCCATTCACCGCACAGCACCCGGAAGACGATCAGGAAAGAATGGAAGAAGTCGTTCATGTGCCAGCGTGGCAGCACACATTCAGTTGAGATCTTGCACACACAGTCTTTGTAGCTCTTGCCAAACAGCTGCATTCCCACCACGGCAAAGATGAAGACGATGATGGCCAACACCAGAGTCAAATTTCCCAAAGCTCCCACTGAGTTGCCGATGATCTTGATCAGCATGTTAAGGGTCGGCCATGACTTTGCCAGCTTGAACACTCTCAGCTGGAGGAGGGTAGGGAAAGGGATGGAAAGCAGCGAGAGAATGTTTATTCATAACATTTTAATGTTGCTATAGTTGTAATTATATATCTGAAGTAGCTCCTGCCTCTTAAACATACAGGAAGATGAATAAAGTGCTTTCTGTCTGTTCATAACACTTAACACTTCAGAATTAGCCTTTTAGCTGAAAAATTCTCAATTTGGTTTTGCAAAGGAAGGCATGAAAACAGGTATTTACCAAACGGAAGGAGCGCAGCACGGACAGGCCCTCGACATCAGCCAGAGCTAACTCCACTAAACTCAGTGTCACAATAAAACCGTCAAAACAGTTCCAGGCTTCTTGAAAGTAGTAATATGGATCCATAGCCACTAGTTTGAAGAGCATCTCCCCTGCAAAGATCCCTGTGAAGACCTGGTAGGTAGGAGCAAACACAGGATTGAACAAATGGACTTGACTTGAGTTTATCAGGAGACGCAACATACAATAGGTGGACAAATGTTTTATTCATTTATGTTTATTGGGGATGTGCCTACGTTTTGTGGACATGAAATAAGTCCCCTTATTGTACATTGTTCAATTTAACAGTGGTGACTTAGTTAAAGGGTTCAGTATGGGTGGGCCAATATAATGTGGAGCATTAGTTAATGTCACTTTTTGAAAGTTATCCCCACTCATAGCGCCTACAAAATTACAATGCACAACGTCCATACGCATATGTGTGGGCGGGTGCGTGGGTTTACAAGACAATGGCTCATATCAGCTCAAAGTGACTTACAAACGTCTACCAAACCCCCCTCTGCCCGTTTTTGGTAAGACACTCAATAGGTCCATGTCTTGTAGTTGTAGGTCTGTGAAGCCTGTTCACTACACACACAATGTGGACACTGCAGGTACACGCTGACACAGCACACAGTTTTGGAAGGTAACACACTCGTGATACACAATTAACTCCATTTCCTTCTAGTCACTAATCAAGAAAAGGCTAGTTAAAGGCCAGCTGCCCTAGGCATGAGTCAGCAATCATTATACAACAGTGTATTGATCAGGTTCAATGAAATACTGAAGTGGGCCCCTCCCACCAGCAGAGGGGTTCGTTCCTCTGAAGCAAACATACAGCAAAGGGGAGCAGCAGGAACATAGACGGAAGGAAAAGAGAGGGCGAGGGTGGTGTGAGGAATAATAGGAAGATAGGAAATATAAAAAAATATCAGAAGAATGAGAAAGCATTTTGCTCTTTCACCACTGACTTGACAGTGACAAAGCTGCGGAGAAGAGGAATCAATTGGATGAAAACAAAACACCATAAATAAATACCACTCACCAGATTGCCTACAGACAGCATTTCCTCAAAGTCAGGGGTCATGGGGTAGTGCTCCATGGCCATGAAGAGGGTGTTGAGGACAATACAGATGGTGATGGCTAAGTCCACGAAGGGATCCATGACTATCAGGTTCACTATCTCCTTGATCCTCAACCAGATGGGGGAGCATTCCCAGATCAGGAATTTGTTAGAAAACTTATACCAGCATGGCGGACACTTGCGCTGAGACTCCTCGAGTTCTGAAGACATAGCGCGGACCATAAATCAAAACCTGACATGCGTGCTGCAGAATACCGCATGCAATGGTATTAAATAATAGCAAAAATAGTATGCATTGTATGTATCTGGTACTATTGGATATGCAAAGCAGATAAGCAGGAAATTCATGTCAAACTAATCAACCAATGAGAGCAGCCCTAGTTAAAGAATAATGAGAAAGCAGGTTAAATAGCTGGGTTAAAGTAGCAGTACCCTCCACTAGTGTGTTGGTAATGACGCTCATGACACTGTTGGCCCGCTCTTTCCGCCCAAAGGAGGTATTGAGCTGGTCCACAGACACCATCAGGGAGCCCGACAGCTTCTTCTTCACCTCAACCTCAGTAGTTGGCTGTTAGGAGGAGAGGAAGAATCAAGCACCCATGGAGAGGACATGAACACCATCCCATGTCACCACCGGTGGCCGGCGGAGGGAAGTGCACAACAGCATTGGCAGGAAAAAGTAGTTGAGATCTCAATTGCTTGGGGGGGTGGGGTGATGAGGTCTGGGCACGTTTCAGTCGTTTTTATCTCAGTGCTGGTTTCCAGGAAGATGTGTATATGCTGTAAATGCATGCAGGTCTCAGCCAAAGTGGGAGCAGCAAGGGCTACTTGACCTAATTGTGTTTGAATGTAACTAGCTAATCCCGATTGAATAATAAATGGTTTGTGAGGTATTGTGCAAGGAGAACTGCTTCTACATGAATGCATTTTCAGTTCTGTCATACAATAATAGAGGCTTTGCTGCCATTGCACTATAATTATGTTACATCTAGTTATTCGTTTATTTAAATGTCTCCCAAATCTGGCCATTGTGTCATTTGCAAATTGATGCTGCTGTATCTTCCTGCTTTGAAACCAAACAAATCATAATGCAACCATCAGGTCAAGAGCATTGGAAAGAGATTATAGGTAGTTCAGACCAATCCAGTTGTCATGCATGAGCATGCTCCAAGTCAAAGAGAAGGAGAGGAAATTACAGACACCATAGCCATTTTTCTATTGTTCTAAGTCATGCTTGTTCTAATTTGGGGGTTTAGGTCTACCATGCTAACTATCACGGAACACAACTAATCCACTAAAGTTGACCACGAAAAGTTTGGAAAACAGAGAAAGGTCAAGACAGACAAGGACAGCGGCCCTCCTTTGTTTCTTAAATCATATCATCAACACCTGATAGGATGGTGTGTGTATATCTGCTTGGGGATATTATTTGTGCATTAGGCCAGCAGATAAAACGTCTGTGGCCTCTACAGTGCTGGTCCCCTCTGTCTCCTACGCCTCCTACTGCAGATCCACCCACACGGGCTAGCAGAGGACCTGGACGCCTGGAGGAGGAACACATCAACACACTGGAGCGCCGTTATATGCTGTTTGGAAAAGAGTTCACCCGAATGGTGTTTTGTCACTGGAGTGTTAAACAGATGCTTGTCAACATCCAGCACACCGCGTTGGGTTTTTAAGTCTTTTTCAGGCTTTGATCATGAGCCACAACTATCTGGTTGCAATGGGTCAATGGAGAAGAATTACAGTAATACAATTGTATGTGTGTGATAGTACAGCTGTTACATATTCAAAACAGTGATGTTAATGACTCGAACGACACAACTGCCTTAATGTCAGTGACAGTTTCACAAATTCAGTTTGGCTATAGTATATTCTTTTTTTTTTTTTTTACATTTCTCTATCCTTTTCCTACTGTCGGAGGGCAGCATACACTGCAGGGGCTGGGGGAGGGGAGGCGCGAGCGCTTAGCCAAGAGATACATACGGACTTGCAAAGATGACAGAGTAGACGATAGAGAGCGAGAAAGAAAGGAACGGACGAGAGGGAGGGCCATGCCTAGATAGGTCTACTCATAGACTTCCTTACACTGTCGTCAGTAGCTGCCTTATCTATTTTCACCTCAGGCAGAAGGCGTCCGCCAGGCCCAGGGCCGATGAGCGACACCACGCCGTTGCAATCCACCGTGCTGTTTCTCTTCCCGTGGTAACCGCTGTAACTGCTCCGCCGGTACGGGCTGAACAGGGACCCACGGCGCTCCTCGCACTCCTCAACCGTGCTGTGTTCATCGTCGGCAAATTCATTCTCGGAGCCCACATCCTTACTGCGCCCCTTGAAACTGAAGATGCTGCTCTTGCTGTTGTGGCGTGACAGGAAAGGCGAGCCAGGTATGCTGAGGAGAGACTACAGGGAGGAGGTGGAAGGACGAGGAGAGGAGTGACTGACGTAGCCCAGGGTGTTTCTGAATTACAATCGATTGCACCATCATTTGTATGCAGTTTGTCATCAGTCCGAGAGGTCAGGGTGAAAAACTACATCTGTGGGGAATTTCATATGACCAGGACGAAGCAATCATGGGACCTACTGAACAAGCGGGAAATACACAATTAGATCGGTGATATCTGACACTGTCAAGGTCACACATGCAAGGCAGAAATAAGCATCAGCTGAAACAACACGGAGAGAAGCAAGTAATGACAGCATCTATCCAGGCTGCTGTAAGTATTGATTGAGTTATTTTTATATCCAAGCTCCACTGAAATCACATATTTTGACAACAACCCTCTTGAAAGCAATTCAAAACACTGCAAAGCCACAACATTATATACAGTTTGCACGATTGCACAATAAAATATAATGTAATAGCTCTGGTGAGGCCTTTACAAAGCTGCAGAATTGCTCCATCTGAAACATTCATGTAATCAATGTTAATAATTCAGGATCTGGACGCATGTTTCTATATTGCTGGCCACTGTATGTTTTTCTTGTGCAACATCCGTGTAGTAGCACTGAAATATAATATAACAAAACCCACCATTTCTGCAGTTGCATTATTTACTTACATTAACATTCCAGTAAACACATTTCTAATCTAATGAGGTGGCTCTGTTTTGTGTGTGTGTGTGTGTGTGTGTGTGTGTGTGTGTGTGTGTGTGTGTGTGTGTGTTCGACAGCCCCAAAGATTAAAATGGTTCTTCCACTTCTCCTATACTTATATAATTTTTGGTCAATAACCCACAGCCATCAACATGGAAAGTGGGACTTCTTTTACAGTCGGTTTGGAACCGTAATTACTGGATTGGACACCTCTGTACATTTTTTCGTTTGTATTAATTGTTTTACAAATGAGATGCACGCTATCCCTTGTGGTCAGTTTGTTACTTCTAGGCAGACACATAAATAACACACATATCTCCTGTCACTGCTGGGCCACGGAGGGAGTTGTGGAGCAGTTCTTGATCAGTTTAGGTCCAACTGACCATATAGTGCAGCTGCTGAGAGATTGGAATCAACACAATCTTCTTCTGACTAGCATGCCTCTTAAAAGTTGTGTTTTAGTCAGAAAAACTAAAATAACAACGTCACACAAGCGTACTGAGTGCCTGTGACATCTCTTTTCCCCCTACCTGGTTCATAATTGAAGACTTTCGACCCAAACGATTATCAGGAAAACGGAAGCGGTTTCTCTTGCTGCCATCATCGGACTCTGACTTGACAAACTTCTCGCTATCTCCTTTCTCCTTCTCCTGCTCTTTCTGCCGCCACTTTTTCTTGCGATTGCGTCTCTCTTTGGCACTCTTGGAACTGAGCTTCGACATCTCAGAGGAACTGCATGACAGACGCCCACCGCCGTCATCTTCTACCGCATCTTCTGACACTGTCCCTGCAGAGGTTGCCATGGCAGCGGTCTGTCAAGAAACATGGAATAAAGCATGGATAAAGTTTGAATTGATAGACACTTTATTAATCTCTGTGATAAATTCACTTAAAAAATGAATCGTGACATAACATGACTCAGCAATGACTTCAGTGGTCTTCACCCTGTAGAGAACTGACCTGAGCATCTTCCTGTTGTTTCTTGAGTTGCTCCAGCATGGCCTTAAACTCCTCCTCCTTCTGGAGGGCCTCCTCCATGGTGGCCTGGTTCTGCTCCTCGTAGGCCATAGCCACAACAGCCAGGATCAGATTCACCAGGTAAAAAGAACCCACAAAGATCACCAACACAAAGAAGATCATGTAGGTCTTCCCTGCCGCCCTCAGGGTCTATTGGGGTTTAGAGAGCGAGAAGACAATGAGGGAGGGGAACAAACATCTCTCACTATTTAACCAGACATGAACATAGTCAGCTTAGGAGACAAGATACTCTGGACAGTCAAATTTGCTAAATTGAAAAACAGCTTTTTTTTTTTAGTCTGCACAGTTTAAATCTCACTGATGTTTTGCTTGATGCAACACTGTGTTATCCATCAGCATGAACAGCTAAATGCACACTTTCTCATGCATAGCCATACCATTTCCATGGATTGGGATGTGATGGAGCACAAATTATGTCTAATGTCATAATGAAGGCAAAAGAAAGTTTGTTATGTGTATCCGGGCAATTTACTGTTCCGCAAAAGGCACGCAAAAATAGAGGACAAACTGGGACAGAAAAGAGCAGTTCTCTCACACATCAATAATGGATGTAGTTGACATGTAGTGAAGAGAGGCTCAAACTGAAAATCAAAACCCCTTTTCATATAAATAGTCGTATAAGACAGGCGCTAGTCCTGACAATAATGACGTTCTGTTCGATGTTCAGTGAGATCAGTCTCACCCATGTGTAGCTAACATTAGCTAATATATAACCAACAAAAAATTCATCTGCATGGTCTTCTGAAGATACAGCGATAGCCAGCATACTGAGAGCCTGTAGTTGGGAGCAGAATGTCAGAGTCAGGAGCAAAAATAGAAGTACGTGCTGGGATGCTCCCATCAGATCTAATCTCCCACATTGGCCATAGCGTAATCCTGCGCCGTTAATATTTCATACTTCCTTCCCTCCTCTCGGCCTCCGTATGTGGAGGCAGCGTCTCCACCATTTCAGGGAAGTATTGTGCAGGCTAACCTGGTTACAGGCGAGAATTATGGAGGTGTGCTCGAGGCAGTGATCCACCATTTCCCCCTTCTGTTTCACACACAAACTGCATGTGTCTCACAACCACAATGGACAGGAACTTTTAAATGACTATACAAGATTTTATGGGGACAAAATGCAGAATTCTCAAATTGATTTAATTGATATTAAGCAAAGACTCATCAGATTCTTAAAGTCACAAATGAATGCTAGTTGGTTGTTGGTTTCCTGTTGGCCCACTGATCAATGTATTGACAACCATGCAGCGTCGGTTTGTGTGTTGTATCGGTCTCCTGTGAAAACCAGCTGACTTTTTTCCTGCATCTGCTTTACCAGCATGTAGAGGTTTTCCCAGAAGTCCTGTGTCATGAGTCGGAACAGAGCCAGGAAGGCCCAGCCAAAGCTGTCAAAGCTGGTGTAGCCGTAGTTTGGATTCCTCCCAGCTTTCATGCATGTGTAGCCCTCTGGGCAGCGGCTGGGGGGGGGGGGGGGGGGGGGGGTGGAGAGAAGAGAGGCCCAAGAACGACTAAGCAGTATTTACTAGTAATTTAATCTGATCTAAGCCACAGCAGGTACTGAAGCAATGACGAAAATCAGAGAGGGCCTCACCCAGAATCAGAGCTGTTCCCACAGAGAAGAGCGTCTATTTGTCCAGGCAGGATGTAGTAATTTGCTACAAAAACAACAAAAAAAAACAAGCAAGTAATTTGCATTTTCAATTCAGCACAATTTACTTCAGTCTAGTGGCAAAATGATATACATGCATTTGATATTCCTGGACAAGCCTTCTTACTTTCGTTCATGATGTACTCATCCCAGTCGAAGCCCTTGCTTCCATTGAGCAGATAGCTCTCGGTGGAATTGACTGGCCAGATCACGCATTTCTGCCGCAGGTTGCCCATGAAGAGCTGGAGGCCGATGAGTGCAAAGACACTCAGGCAGAAGACAGTCAGGATCATCACATCCGAAAGCTTCTTCACAGACTGGATCAGGGCGCCCACAATGGTCTTCAGGCCTGAGGGGAAGCCACGCACACACGTACACAAACCACGCGGGTGATGTGGGAGCTACTGAAGCTCCAGGTATGCTTGGAGAGTTTACTAGAAGCCAATAATGCCAATAAGATAATTTGCTTTGAGGCATCTAGGGATCTATGAATGACAAATATCGAGTCTGGACTGGGATTAGGGTGTGGAAACATTGTCCTGTTGTACTCAATGCAATCTTAGCTGTGATAAATGATGTATTCGTTTTCATATTATGCATTACAAAATTGAAGTGTTAAATGTAATGCATTTTTGTGCAGGGGTCGTCTAGTTGAAAATTTGTGATAGGTGGCAATACATTTTAATCAAAACTCACAGTTTATATACAAAACATCTCTAGGAACAAAACAAACAAGAAATATGTAAGAGCCTTCCCACTCTTTTTTTTTAATCAAGACATTAAAAATGTGACAGAAATCCAATGAGGGCATTTTCATTTAGTTGCCAATGATGATTGACATTAAAATAGAGGGGGAAGACTTGAAAGGTGAGAGGAAATCTATAAGAAAGAGAGCACACTAGCACAACAAGGGGCCATGAAGGGACAAAGGCACAGGCAGGGGGGCTGGAAACAGCATGCAGGTCATTTAAACTCCAAGGCTGAACGGGAGCAATTCAATGCCAGTGCCAGTGTGAGCACTTTCTTGAACTGTCTTGTATAAGGTGTCATTAGGAAAGCGCTGACTCCCCATACCACCACCCTGCAGTCTGTCTCATCCACATTTCACTACAAACAAAATCACTTTACCTTCCAGACAGGTGTCCTCTGGTAGCGTTCACATGGGTCCAAGAGGAACCCAAAGCAGGATGACCCGCATACGCGATTTGAGTTTTACCAGCTGCAGCCGACCACTTCACATGATTGAATGTTGAACTTATTTAAAGCCAAGACCAGCAAAAAGATGAGTCATCAAGTACTATTATGGCTTTTTATTTAGCCTGTGAAACTAATTAAATGGACACAGCATGTTCCAAAATCAATTGTATAGGGCTGTACATTAAACGTTCTTTCTGAAATATTATATTGTGGTTGGTTTACTACAGGACACTATAAAAATACATTCTGAGCCATTCATGCCCTGATGAATTATTGTTAAAGGAGTAGTTAGACATTTTGGAGGATGGGCTTGTTTAATGTCTCAGTGTGATACTGATATTATCATTGTCATTATTATCATTGTTTAAATAAATATATGATCCATTGTTTGTACTCTTGTTCGCATTTGCAAACCAAAGCATCCACAGGAAGAACGACATCTGTTCAACATCCTCTATCAATAGACAGATAGATGAGTGGTCAGTGTCACTTAGAGGTCAATAGGTCATTCGTCCATCCCATCTGCGTCCCCAGTCTCTACAATGTGAGCTGCTTTTTCTGTGAGATACATCATTCAAGTAGGTTGTAAAAAAAGAAACAAGAAAACATAATCAATAATCAAACTAAAAAACAAAAGGAGGGCAAATCCAACTAATGCCATTTGTCAGCCAAGCTCTTGGTAGGTTAATATTGTAAAAGCAAGTGACTGAAAAGCATCATGCAGCATAAGAGATATGTTCACAAACTAGGCTTGGCAGTCTTCTTGCATAAATAATGAGCGTATTCTCTGGGATCTCTCTGAGAGCTATTTCTCATATGAACATGGACATGGTTGGGTTTTGATCCCGAAACCATGGATTCCTCTCTTTTTCCAAATCTGGTTATCAATGTGCAACAAAATGAATACTTCTACGACTTGCACATCGGCTGGCAAATTTGAGAGGCTGTAATCTGTTCTCAGCTGATACAAAAACATGTCAATTCACCCAATTTCGTTCCATTAGATGAGCTTATTCTATCAACAATTTTATTTGCTACAGAAAAGAGCTTCTGCTTCTTCGATAAAAGCCAGTGAAAGGAGTGGGTTAAAGCTATTTCAGAATGGAGACACAGCTGCCTTGGAAACAAGCCTTATAATGAGAGCGCTACTGGGGCAGAAGAGAGTGCAGACACTTTGGAGGGCCCTGGAGGAGACTGCAAAGCCTATCAAAAATGTATTAGTACCATTTTTGATAATTTTGGAGGAAAAATAAATCAAAAAATGGCTGTCTCCAATTATTTTCTTGTTGCTTAAATCATATCGTAATCATAATAGTGAGTAAAAAAAGAAAGGGTGAGAGGATCAGCCTTAGTGTTTAAACTGAGTCTCACCTGGAATGACAGAGATAGTTTTCAATGCTCGGAGAACTCTGAACGTTCTCAGCGCAGATACATTGCCCAGGTCCACAAACTCTGTTATATATCTGAAATAGGGGAAGGATCACACACAGAACAAACACGATGACAAAAACCACACACGCCAAGAGCACAACACCACCGAACCAGGAGGAAACGACGCCACTCACAGAGCCTGTCCACTGAGGATAAGGGTGGAAGGTAAAAGGAAAGAAAGACACACACACCTAACACCGACCCCGCCCCACCATCCCCCGCCCCATCCTGTCTTACCTGGAATTACAGAAATAGTTTTCAATGCCCTCAACACCCTGAACGTGCGCAGAGCTGAGACATTGCCTAGGTTTACAAACTCTGTTATATACCTGCAGGATCAAACCACAGTTACAACAGCTTGTTATTTACATGTAGATATGAGGTGACATACTTATGGACACAAGGAGGGTCTATGTACGATGGAGGCAGTATGGAAGGTATGGTGACAAACAGCTAACGTGGGGATACTGAAATCGGATGCTGTGGATTCCAGGAGTTGACGAGAGAAAAGGTGAAGACAAGGACAAGTTCGATGACAAGAGGTGTGGGTGTGTTCGGGGAGGCCAAGGAAACCTTCAATTTCCAAAGAGAAATGCCAGCGAGGTCTCAGATCAATGGAGGAAACAGAAAATGGGTTAGACAGGAAAGTCAGACGGAAAGGTCAAAAGATGAACAGTCCTCGACAGCACTACGAGCTCACTTTCCTCACCCACCCCACCCCACCCGCCGCCCTCACCAAACAGTTTTCATTGTTGTGCACATTATCTCAATTAATCACTCAGAGACAGTCAGGAGCACAAGAAAGATACTTACGCCATTGAAATGACCATGAAATCCAGCCAGTTCCATGGATCTCGGAGGAATGTAAACCCGTCTATACAGAATCCTCGTGCCGTGATTTTTACAAGAGACTCAAATGTATAAATTCCAGTGAAGGTGTACCTGAAACACAAATGCATTGACAGAATTAGATCATGTCTTCATGTTGGAACATTTACACTCACAAACACACGTTCAAATGCTATACATGCTATCGCTACTTTTAGACAATACTTATTTATGGGGGGGGGGGGGTTTAAATGGGTTTGCAAAGTGTCATAACGTAATGGCAAGATGCAACAGTTATATAATTAAGTAAAATGTCACACTCACTGAAAATAGCTAATGTTTCTACAATGCATATCACAGTGCATAGCTGTAATTAACAGGGGCAGGAGGAGTTAGCACCAGCGTTAGCCTCATTCGGCATATTCGTCATAGTATTACTTTGGATTAGTGATATGGGCAAATGTTGGCCTCTGAAGCTGTCCACACAGACAGTGAGCTCAATGTTAGCATGCTGTTGATATGTTCTTCTAAAAGCTAGACTGTTTTTATAAATAGAACTGATGATGTAAGGTAACAACGAGAGGCACTAATTGGACATAAACACTGAGAGAATAGAAAGAACGTGTACTTACTCTACTTGCTTTGACCACTCAGGAGGATCACTAAAGGTCATGAATATACAGTTGGTCAAAATAGTACACATAATGATCATGCTGAAAAGAGTGAGGAAGGAGTTAAGGAAAATATGGATTACAGAGGCGTCACAAAGCAACCATGCTTTAGGAGCGTCGTCTACTGTGGCCCCTCAACATTTAACACTTCTCATGCCAGGTGATGATGGACACATTGTAGTGTCACATTGAAGAAAGGGTTAAATGTTGTTAACATTCATCCCACTGCGCCAGACTCTAATATTGGCTTTATTCAACTAAGAACTTTCCAAAATATTATAAATCATTTCATTTCATGATTATTTAACTGAGCAATGGACATTAATAGTATTCATACACTGTAGTACTTTTCATTGTTATGTATTTCTATGTGGAAACAAAAGTGGGTTTATTGCGGAAGTGTAGCCTGGTTTACAGCCAGGATGACTCACTGTGATTGGCTTTTCTTCTAATGATAAAATGGCTTCTGTGAGGCTTCCATGTTAGCAACAACTAGAAACGAGGATTTTAGTCCTTTTCTCATCAATATTTTTCCTGATTTTATCTGCTTCCCATCTGAAGCTGTAACATATGACACAGGTCTGTATCCTGTCTAACACATATAAACCTCGAGCGACAGGCATGGAGAGATCGTCATGAATAATACACATGAACAGGAAAAGCCTTAGTGTCTGCGACACCATTTAAAAGGATATGAATGTATCAAAATTTTAATAGCTATTCGCCTAGCCAGATTGAAAGGACTTATGAAGTACAAGGCAGGTGTGGCACTAAAACGGAAGATTGTCTTCCCTTTATTTAGCACTATAAATGTCTGTGGAGAGAAGAGAGAGTATTGATTAGTGAACAGGCTCACAATGAAAGTACTGAGGAGCAGAAAATGCACACAGATCATCACAGCATTAATTATCAGCAGAAGCTTTAAAAAACAAAACAAAAATAGTAGAAGACAAACATTTACGGACTGATTTAGGCTAACAGACGATAACAAATATCATATGTTACAGTCGATGTTGTGCCAGGAATATCAACATACAGTATAACCGACAACTTAGTGCACCCTCAGGTTTTATAACTTTATAATACTAGTACTGCTGTTACCAAAAATTAGGATGATTATAATGAGAAGATCATATGTGCAATTGTTATAAATCATACCAAATTTGTACAACAAATAAAAATATGCTCGGTTGTTGATATGTTGTCATGTGTTATGTGTGTGTGTGTGTTTGCGTGCGTGCATGCTCACATCATTACTTGTATCCTGTCCGTCCCAGAAAGGGAGGTTTGAGAAAATGAACGGAGCAAAGCCGAAAGGAGCTGGCAAGAATCTTTCTGAGGATAACCTCATAATTGTTTAAATAAAACATAGAGATTTGCATGAAACTTTAATGAGACTCTGTGCATTTGCACAAGTGATACGGGTCCTTGTGCTTTTAACATGGTATCCCTCACTACATTAAGAGCCTCCGACTCTGCTGAGGGCTGGAGACAGTGCAGTCGGGAGGAGGGAGGGAGGGAGGGGCGTGGTACAGTAACAGGCCTGATGCTGGTGTTACATGGTTGCATGTAATCAGTGCACTTCTAGCAGAAATACACTGAATGAGTAGGATGCTGATGTTAAACACAAACAACTCTGGAAGGGGCCAACGCTCCAGTTAGGTCAAACGAACCAATGTTCTCTTAAAATCTCCTTGCAACTCAGATCAGGCTCCAACTCAACTGACCAGCAGGTTATGACCTTGATGACTGAACACCTTCATTTTCTTGCTACGATGACAGGGCAGGACTGTGCACTGTGGTCAGCCATCATAACACACTCCAAAATGACCCGTGAAATACGACCATCACATCCATTCTGATATATACATATATACAGATGACTGACTCACACAATTACAAACAATCACATTTACTGACACATGTGCTCTCACACACACACACACACACACACGTATGCATAGAGTCCTCTCCTCTAACGCATGACTAAACTGCTGCACAGCTACTGAAAATTTCATAATCCAGAGCTGAGCGAATAGAGAAGAGCAGGGGAGAGGCAAGGCAGAAAACGGGGGAGATGGAGAGTGAGTGAAGCGGGCGGGCAGGCGGCAACTGTAGAGGCAGCAGGCTGAGGAGAAACAAGGCGAAGGCAGCTGGGCGAAGGAGGAACCAGAGGAAAGGGGGGGGATGGGCATGAGACGAGAAGAGAGAGCTGCTCCAATATTGGAGCTTTGGCCATGAGGCCGGGCTGCAGCATCTGTACCCACCACAGCCTCTGTGGCTAATAGTAGACGGGCTGTGTTTGATGGCGCCTTTAGTCTGAAAGCCTCACACTGTTACATGCGCGCGCACACACACACACACACTAGTGGTTTTAGGAGCAGTTGCCACGTTAGCTGCTGTTAGCTGAAATCAACCGATGCGTCTGTATTTCCTCCCCAGATTCTGTTTGTTGTTCTTTGTTTACAGTAACATGGAAGGTCTGTATATTTGCAGACGATTTAAGTCAGGAGGGAAATGATGTCAAGAAGGCTCTGTCGAGTTTCCGCCTTCATCTCTGAACCTTTACACATTCTGATGAGCAGCGGCATCCATTTCATTTCTCTCTTCCTTCCCTCCCTCTGTCCCTCCCTCCCTCCCTCTGTCTTGTCACCTTGAAAATGATCCGTTTCCCTGGCCTTGTGAATTGACGCTGAGCTGTACCTGGTCCGGCCTGGCGTGGCACACCCCTGCTCCAGCCACATGCCGGTTGCTGCATCAACAGCCATCCAGCTAGCCTCCCACCTCCGTGTCCGTTATGACACAGTCTAAAAGAGCCACAACTGACGACGGGGAAGATGAATGGTTTTGTTTATCCCTCCATGTCTCCCTCCTCCCTCCCGCCCTGTCTCCATCCTCCCCTCACGAACCAGCTTTCTGCCCCTCTGTGACAAAGACATACACGCCACGTTCTTCCATCAAGGTCACCACCTGGTCTGACGTCACGGCTGCTGGAGCAGCAAGAACCAAAGCGGCATCAGCTCTCTTTGGCATTAGAGGGAGACGAGATCCAGAGCCATAATTAGATTTGCCTGACGCCTGGAGCTGACAGGGCCGCCCGTGGAGGCAGGGACATGTAGCCAAACACAAGAAGCACAAAGACACTCGGATGCATCTGTGACAGTGACGCTTAGACACGAGCGTGCTAGTTCATCCACAGTCCCACGCATCAGTGTGGACGTGTTTGCCTCGTGTCATCTGAATCGTGTCTCCTCCTTGTGCACCGGACTGCTGCCTTACATAACACAGTGTACTGTGCAAAGACGGGAGGTATGAGACAGATGGAAAGACGGATACTGGCTAACATATCAGGGCAAACCGGCTGATACAAAGGTCCACAGACATCATTCAGTTGAGACAGACCGTATTTTAATATACAGGCTGACGAGGAGTTACACAACACTGCTATAAAAAGTGGAGCCGTGTTTTAGTATGATTGGCAGAGAACATTTGCGACAAAAATGCCAAATTAGTTACATAATTCTGTAAAAATATACAAAAAAAGGACGTTACCATGGTGGAGGAAGGTATCTGCTACACTGCTCATTCCTGTTTCTAACAACATCAGTAGTCAACTGACCTTAATACACTTCACATCTCGAGGAATGCTCCAGGGAAGAACAGCCATTTTAGGATTAAATACTCTTCTTTTGGTACGAAAGAGCATGTTTACACCATGAAACACTCCAGTAGTACAACATCGTAAGACTAGCAAAGTGTTTCCAAAATGGCAGCTAACAGTCAGACACAAACATGTGAACCCATTACTGTCCTGTCTAGCTGTCTACGTCAGAGACTCACAAGGTCACCCTGCTGTCCTCACACTGAGCATCAGACATGACGGGAGCCATGCGGCGTCCTTTAGGGACACCCGCAGTTCTTTCAGCCTGCTGCCGCTGTTTCTCACCCTTGCCACAGATTCATTTTTGAACAATTAGGAAAGTCTGTCAAGTGGAACAAGTCTTTTTTTGTCAACAGTCCCTGTCTGACATTTTCCCTCAAGCACGTCAGAGATGCGGCGACGGCCCACTCAACACTTCTAGTGTTCGACTCACACTCCCTAAAGGAAATCCTGACTGCAATCAGCCTGGTAATCATGACAGGTACAGTACACCTGAAACACGACCGTCACAACGTCCAACAACTCTGCTTAGTCAGCGAACTCTGAAGAAATAATGCACGACTCAGCTCCACTGTTGAATATCATTCGAAGGTTCGGGCTTGACTGACTGAAGCATCAATGTGTGTTGATCAAAATGCTATTTGACTGAGAGACAAAATCGTACATTTCCAAATGTCAAAAGAAAGAAATAATACCTGGTTACGGGAAAAATGTTTTGGTCTGGTTGAAATGGAAAGCTAACCAGACACAGAACTCGTGAGAGATCTGGTGAAATGTCATCAGGATGTGCTGAGTGCACAATCTGAAGCGATTTCAGTACTCTAGTACATTTGTGACTGAGGACATCTGAGGCAGAGGGACAAAAACAGACAGACACTGACTGAATACATTCTAATCATTCAGCAGAGTGGTGAGTACACACACAAGCTGTCAAACTATTGAACCCAGCAGCATCATATTTGCTCAAAAACCTTTTTTTTTTTTAGTCTTTTTAAAATGGCTGCTGTCATGAAACTGTCCACATTTATCAGACAAATGTTGCTACTAAATTTGAAGAGGTCACATTAAAAATAACATTTGTAGATTTTTAAATACATATTGTCGGTATTGAAGCATTATATAATAATATATAAAAAAACAATATAGCAACATTTTTGGGGGGATTATGTTAAACGTTTTAATAAACACCTCAGTTCCAAAAAATGTCAAAGTTAAAGACCAGATTTAGATGTAAAGCAGCAAAAAAAATGATGTGAGTCAAATGATAAATGACTTTGGATTTTTTTTTTTTAAATGTTGAAGTAAGCAGAAGCTGAGAACATCTTCATTCTCAGGTGCATGGGTCAGCTTGTACACTCACTTTCTGAGAGTTCAGGTAGAATGGGTCCAGGTCCTCCAGTGGTACCGCCACCATTCCTGGAGGGATGTCCCCGTAAATGTAGGGCAGACTCTTCCCAGCCTCCAGGTCGCTGTTGGGCTTGGGTTTGTTCTCGTCATCATCGTCACGGTAGCTGCTGTCCTGCTTGGGTGGCTTCTTGTTCTTCTCCTCATTGATGCGCTGCTCAAGAGTCGCCAAAGATTCCAAAGTAAACTTCTTGAAGCTATTAGGTCCTGGCGGTGCAATAAGGGGTGCAGCCATGTTTTCATCCTGCAACTACTTGGTCTTTAGGTTTGTACCATCCACAGTACCAGTGCTGTAGGAGACACGGAGAAGAATGGT
Organism: Aeoliscus strigatus; assembly: GCA_901007665.1. Classification (NCBI taxonomy): domain Eukaryota; kingdom Metazoa; phylum Chordata; class Actinopteri; order Syngnathiformes; family Centriscidae; genus Aeoliscus; species Aeoliscus strigatus. Next base: position 341,858 of record CAAKHB010003512.1, read on the forward strand.
CAAAGAAACATCTAAAATAACTTTTCCTTTCCTTCTACAGAACATGCGATTTTGCGGTAAGATTATTTCTGGATGAAGAGGATGACAACTGACAGTGTGTAAAACAGACACACAAAGCAAAATACCTGAGTTCCGTGGCAGACAAACTATTGGAAGTCACATGACCGATAACAAAAATGGCTTCCTGAATGCTGCATCTCTGTCACATGATTTATTAACCATATTCACATTTTACAATGTGCTGTTCTTCCATTGATCCAAATAAACACAACATCTGTTTACTGAACAAAACCTCAACAGAGCAGCAGCAGTAACAGCAGCTAGTTTTGGGGAGATGACACTAACACACCAAACCTACAATAGTGAATTTGATTTGTGTATGCAACATTTACACAACAAATTAAACAGATTACAGGCACCACGCTCTTCATAAAAATCATAAAAAGAGGGTCAACACTAGCTGTATTTTATGTATAAATGAATGCTGACGAACTCACAGCAGGTCGTGGACTGACAGAGCTTTGGTACTTTGGTAAAGTGACATATCCCTTTAAGGCTAAGGGCTTGTTTTGATGGAAGATTCCTTCAGCACCAAAACTATGTCATAGAAGAGGCAAAGAGCAGGTCGAACAGCTCTTCTTCAGAAATGTGCAAACGATTCGGTAGTCAGTCGCTCAATGTCCTGCACTGAGCCTCTGACAAACAGGAGACTCCTTTCAGGGTTTCTCCCCCTTATGATTTGTTGAATAGCTGAGAAAACGCTGCACTTAATGGCTGCATGACTCAACACACTTCGATGTAAAAGGATGTGATGGATACATGGCTGCAGGACGTTTCACGGTCAACGTATGTGGGGCTGGTGGAGCGCTGAGGGCCACACCTGACCGAGGCCGTCAGTACCCGACAGCCTCGAGGTGTGTTTCAAACAGGACATTTCTGTTTGTGGACGGACTTCATGGCAAATGGAGAGGTGGGTGCTGCCCAAACAAGGAAATCGGAGGCCTGCTCCCTTTTTCTCTCAGAACACGCTGCTTTGAAACGGGTTAAAAGGATATCACACACACACACACACACACACACACACACACACACACACACACACAGTCCTGAAGTGGCAGATAACCACACACACACACACACACACACACACACACACACACACACACACACACACACACACACCAACACAC